>PVKB01004826.1:0-122991 GCA_004027205.1 Ctenodactylus gundi | reverse complement strand
CTGTTCCAGGCCCTCGACATACCAAAATAATAATAATAATAATAATAATGTTGGGTGGCGGGGGTTAGCAGGCAAATACCTTTAAATTCTTGCCCCCTGGTGCATCTCAACAATGTAGTTACATTTTAAATCTGACAACCACCAGCAGTGAAACTGAGACAGCCAGTACTGGATTTTGTTTTGTTTTTATTTATTTTTGGTGGTACTGGGGATGGAGCCCAGGGCCTTTACACTGACCAGCCCATTTTCATTTTCTATTCGGAGACAAGGACCCTCCAAGTTGCCCAGGCGGGGCTTGATGTTGTGATCCTCCTGCCTTAGCCTCTCAGAATTCTGGGATTACAGGCCTGCATCAGGGGACCTCGTTCTGGTCCTTTTCAGGAATAAGAAATGTCAGATAAATATGCTCTGCATATAAGGGAACTGTAATCCAGAGCAATTTCATGAACAAAGCTGAAGGCCTCTGGACTTGCGACTGACAAGACTCTAGGCCTAGGTGCAGACAAGGGTTGAGGGCCTTCTCTCCAAAGCCTCTTGCCTTTGAAAGGTCATCAACACAAAGCCTGTATTCTTTGCCAGGACTGTGCCAGACTGCTTAGACCAAAAGCACCCTAAGCTAGGTCCCTGATTGTGAGAAACTTAGAGCCTATAAGGGGAAAAAGGTAGGAAAACAAACCAACCCAAAGTCCCAGTCCTAAACTAAAGGTGACAAGTGGAAGGGAAAGGAAGTGAGATTCGGGGCCTGGAGGAATGGCTCAGTGGTCAAAGTGCTGATGCTAGTACTGGAGTGACTCCCCAGCACCACATAAACCAGGTGTGGTGGCGCACACCTGTAATCCCAGCACTGGGGAGGCTGAGATAGGAGGATTGCTGTGAGTCCAAGGCCACCCTGGGCTTCGTAGTGAGTTCAGGACCTGCCTGAACTACAGAGAGAGGGACTCTTGTCTCAAAAAAAAAAAAAAAATCAAATAATTAGCTCATGCCTAATCCCGGCAGTGAGTTCTATCCAGCCTAGACTACCTAGTGACTACAGAGTGACACTCTTATCTCTAAAAGAACTAGTCAACCAAACTAAACCAAACAAAGAAAAAAAAAAAAACCTGGAAGGCCAGGTTTTAAATTAGAATTTTTATTTTATCTTATTTCACTTTTTTGTGAAGAGAACACTTTATTGGGAAAAGTACAGAAGGGAAAAGAAGGAGGGTAAAGTTTCTGCTAATCAGAAGGGGGACCCAGAAATGTGGACTGCCCCTCCCTTTTGAGGCAAGTTCTCACTCTGTAGTCCAGGCTAGTCCCTTACTATGTAGCCAGGCTGGCCTTGAATCCAAGGTCATCCTCCTGCCCTAGCCTCCTGAGAGCTGGAATTACCAGTATGTGCCTCATTTCTTGTTAGTTTTTTTAATGTTTCACTGGGGAATCAAACCCAGGGCCTTGTGCATGCTAGGCAAGCCCTCCAAGTCCTTATGGAAGTAGGTTTTTACAAAGTTAGGAGTTTAGAACATATTTTATATAACAATTTGTTAGTTTAATTTATAATGTTGAAGTATTCTTCTTTGGGAATTTGCCTCAGACCCTACAAATAATAGGGACAGATCTGAGGGTTTAGCTCTTTTCCCTTTCCCTTCCCCCATCACCTTATACACTATAATTTCCAACTCCCATCTGCCAAACTTAGTTCTATAAAATTTGTGTGTGTGCTTGAATGCTTGTATGTGTATGTGCGTGTGTGTTGCTAAGGATAAAACCCAGGAAGGACTTCTGGGCAAGATGGCGACCAAGTAACACAACTGTGAAATGTCTCCTTCTGGACTCACTTAAAAAGTTGAGAATATAATTAAGAACAGTCCATTCAACTTAGCTAGGAGAAGAAGGAGGCCACAGTAAGGTCAGAAAAGGTCACATCTGAAGACACATCAGAAGTCGAGGAAAACAGCAGCCCTGGAAGCTGCCCCAGTGGCCCAGAGCTGACAGCATCAATGGGCTGGGGAAAGCTGGGAGCCTGAAACTTCTGACTGACGGAAGCATGGATCCAGGGCACTGACAGCAGCTGCTAGTGCAGCACCCAAAAATGTAGTGCGAACTGGAAACACACTGCCAACTTTCCCAAGAAAAGGCCTCCCAGAGCCTAGACCAAAAGCAACACTTGGCAGCCACTGGCGCAGTGATAAAGGCAGAAAACATTTTTTTTAAAAAGAGCCCAAGCCTGAACTGTTTAGAGTTAAAGAAGGCTCAGATGGGCACACCAGAGTTTTGGGGTCATTGTTAAACAGTGACTGGGAAGAAACTGACACAAGGACTGCTGAAGAGAGGAGGAAAAGGCCACCGACTCCCTGAATGGCTTCGGTGTAGTGGGAGCACCTCTGAGAGTGGAGAGCCCTGCCCTTGGGAGAGGGAAGCCAGGACAGGCAAGAGACCTTTGCTGAGGGGGCTGAGTGTCATCAAGATACCTCAGAGGCCATCAGACTGTTAGGTGCCCCCTCACTGCCTACCCCAAGCACAGAACTCAAGGGACACTCAGCTTTCCCCACACACCCTCATACCGATTCAAACCTCTTATCTAGGCCTTTCAAGTGAAGTCTCTCAACAACAGAAATATGGGAAGAAGACAAGGCAACAGGGCACCCACAGAAACGCCTGAGTCCCCAGAAAATAATGTCATGGACCCTGAAATAGTGGAACTCATGAAGAAGGAAGTCAAAAAGCAAATAAATCAGTCAAATAGCCAGTACAAATAAGATATTCTCAAAGAAATGCAAGCAGTGATCAACGGGCTTAAAGAGGAACCTATTAAACAAATAGTAGTCCTAATGGAGACCAAGCTTACTGAACATATAGAAGCCACAAATAAAAAATTGGCAGAGGGTAAATAAGGAAATGCAAGATAGAAGGAACATTTTTATAGAGAATTTCGAAAAGAAATCTAGCTGAAATTTGGCATATGAAAAATACATTTGAAAGCAGGGAAAATCGACTCAAACATTGCGAGGACCGAATTTCAGACCTTGAAGACAAGACTGAGGAAACAAATGCTACAATTAGGCATGACTCCAAAACTAAAAATAAGCAAAGTAGCTGGATACAACAGCTGATGATTCAAAGAGAACCAATCTCAGAGTTATAGGTGTGGGAGAAAGAACAGAAGGTATAAAAAATTTAGTCAGGGGCTGGAGGAATGGCTCAGCGGTTAAAGTGCTTGAGCAAGCACTAAGCCAAGTGCTAAGTACCCGAGTTCAATTCCCCAGCACCACATAAGCTGGGTGTGGTGGCGCACACCTGTAATCCCAGCACTCGGGAGGCTGATACAAGAGGATTGCCGTGAGTCCAAGGCCAGCCTGGGCTCTGAAGTGAATTCAGGACCAGCCTGGACCACAGAGCGAGACCCTGTCTCAAAAAAAAAAAAATTATTCAATGGGGGGCTGGAGGAATGGCACAGAGATTAAAATGCTTGCCTTGCAAGCACAAGGCCCTAAGTTTGATTCCCTGCACCATATAAAGCTGGGCATGGTGGTGCATGCCTGTAATTCCAGCAGTAGGGAGGCTGAGGCAAGCAGACTGTCCTGAGTCCAAGGCCAGCCTGGGATACACCAGTGAGTTCAGGACAAACCTGGGCTACATAGTGAGACCATGTCTCAAAAAAAAAAAGAGAGAATTTATTTATTCACTAAAGTCACGCAAGAAAATTTCCAAAACCTAGGAAAAAATTAATTTTCAGGTACAAGAAACTTATAGAACAACAAATACTCTCAACCAGCAACAAGACTTTCCACATATCATAATCAAAACCTCAGAAATTCACATAAAGACAGAATCTTAAAAGCAGCAAGAGAAAAACAGTCATTATTTTACCAAGGCAAACCCATTCAAATTACTGCAGATTTCTCAATGCAAATTTTAAATGCCATGAGAACCTGAAGTAAAATCTTTCAAGCTTTAAAAACAGGAAGTGTCAACCCAGGTTGTTGTATCCAGCAAGATTATCCCTGAAAATTGAAGAGGTACTAATTTTTCATGACCAAGAATCCCTAAAGAAATTTGTGACCACAAGCCCAGCACTGCAGAAAATACCTGAAGGAATATTTAAGACAGGCAGAGAGACACGCAGCACCAAAGAACATGGAGGAAAGGAAACATCTAAGAAGAAAGCGTAACAAAAAAATAGACATCAATCATTTGAATTGTATCCCCTTAAAACAATACCAGCTTTCTCATAAAATCTGTTAAACTTTCCCCCATAATCATTATTTTTATTAGTATATTAGTTTGCAAAACATAATTATATTCAACATGGGGAACTGGCATAAAATCTTAATCTGTGAAACTTTGTTGATATATATATAATGTGTATAGATATTTTGCTGGGGTTAGAGTGGCAGAAGGCAGTGGTTTTGATTTGGAATATTTTTAGTTTGAAAAACAGTAAGAGTTGGTAAATAAGTGGTTCTTGGGTTCTTTTCCCTGAAACTGTCATTGAGTGGTAAAGATAAAATATCATGTAGCCTTAGTCCATTGGCTAAAAAATTAGCTATTAGTTCAACTGTGACTCTTGAATTTTACTTTTCAATTTCATGCTCCATAACTAAATGTGTAATACTGAACTTGTTTCTTCCTGCTCCTCTTTGGGAAAGAACTCTTGAAAAATGCTGAAATAACTAAGAATGCCATTATATCTTTTGCTTTATGTATAATATACTTTTTTGATATAGACTTAAGTTCTTTTAATGTGGTGGTTCGATGCAGACTTAAATGTATTTTATCTAGCATTCACTTATTTGGACTTTGATGTAAGATTAGCCTAAAAAAACTGACTGATGTAGTGATAACCTGAATGTCTTTTGAATGTACATTTACCTTTCAGTACTCAACTAAATATTTTGAAATTTAATTTCTTTTTTCTTTCTTACATTTTCTAGACTTATGAATTCTGTTGCTATTAGTCCTTCTTATATGTGGTCTGGTGGGCAAGAATCTCAACAAAGAATCTCAACGAAGATACAGCAAAATACAAAAAAAAAAAAAAGGAACTTTCAGCACATCATCCCAATAAAGGGCTCTACTGGACCCAGAGAAGAGGCATCAAAATGTGACCACTGAAGCCCATTCTAGGGGTGGGAAGCTGAGCTGAAGAGTGGTGATTTGGGTGGTGCAGTGGTCTGTGCCATTCCTCCAGCCCCCAGTGAATAAAACAAAAGTGATGCTTAACATTTAAAAAAAAAAAAAAACAGGATAAAACCCAGGGCCTCATGCATATGAGGCAAGCACTCTACCAATGAACTGCACACCCTACACCCTCTCAAATCATTCCATTTATCATATCCTTCCTCCTATATTCTGTTTTCCTCTTTTTTGGAACTTCTATAATTTGGATAATGAACTTGCTGGACTGGTCCTTCTAATTTCTCATTTTTCTCTTTCCATCTTTTTACCTTTTTTAAAGTTGTTTTCTGAGGAAGCCTTCAAGACTTCCTATCTTTCCATTCTTTTGATATTTTTAAGATTTTAATTCTCTCACTTTTTAAATTAATTTATTTTTTTGGTGCTGAAGATCAAACCAAGGGCCTTGTGCTCTAACACTGAGCTATAGCCCCCAAATACAGAAGTTGTGGGTTTTTTGTTTTGTTTTGTTTTGTTTTTGGGGACAGGGTCTCACTCTGTAGTCCAGGCTGGTCCTGAACTTGTAGCTCAGGCTGACCTCAAACACAGGGCAATCCTCCTGTCTCAGCCTCTTGAGTGCTGGGATTCCAGGCATGCACCACCACGCCTGGCTTATGTGGTGCTGGGAAATCAAACTCGGGTACTTAGTGCTTGATGCAGCGCTTGCTAGGCAAGCGATTTAACCACTGAGCCATTCCTCCAGCCCAGGCAGTCATTTTTGGCTCTCTCCTTGGACTTTTAAGCCCTCCAAGTAAATTCCCTTTTATTTTTATTTAATTTTTATTAATTCTGCCTAAGAACCCTAACCAATACATAGGTTTCTTTCTGGGTGAACAGACAGTGGAGCCTGGCCACCTCTGGTGGACAAAACCAGTTTCTTTTGCTGTAACTGTTGCCCTCTGTTGCCTCAGCGCCTGTCTTTCCCTGGCCTGAGTCAATAGCTATTCATCCATCTGGTTTTCAACTTCTTTCAACATTATGCTTGTGTCTTCTTCCTTTTTCCCTGTCCTTGTAGATTTATGCCTTAAAAAAACTTTGTTATAGTTTTAGTGGGTATTCTGCAGAACAAATTTAGATACATATGTTCAGTTCTACTAATTTTACCCAGAAACCTTAAATATAGTTGAACTGCTTTTTAAACAGTAGGTTAAAATATATATATACACATGCATGTCCTACATACCACATTTCTGGGTTCATCAAATCAGGCTTCCTGACATTGAATTTTTCTTTTCTTTTTGAGACAGGATCTTGACCTATGGCCCAGGCTGGTCCTGAATTCACTATGGAGCCCAGGCTAGCCTTGGACTTGGCAATCCTATCTCAGCCTTCAGGAGTGCTGGGATTACAGGCATGCGCCACCACACCCATCTTTATGTGGTGCTGGGGATTTGAAACTAGGGCCTTAGGCTTACTAGGAAAGCCCTTTAACCTCTGTGCCATTCCTGTAGACCCTGAATAATTTTTTTGGCACAAAAATGTCACGAAGTTTAACTTACAATGTAAATATATCCTAGTAAGATATTGCATGTATTTATTTCAACGAGGTGCTACATAAAGGCTTGCTTGAAAAGGAGGTTGACTACTTAAAAAGAAGTTTGTAAACATCTCCACTGAGCTAGAGATCACTTAAGTGTGGTCTTGGAACTGGTGAAGGCCTTGAAGCTGCTACCAAAGTGCCACGGGAGAAAGGCTCAGAAGAACTAAAGACTGCAAGAGGGAGTAACCCATCCCCAGAGGACAAGAGGAAGGAAAAAGCTTACCACCTAAGAGAGGAGGAAGATTTCTTTATACCCTCAAAACCCTCCTATCTTATAACGCCTTGCACCATCTTCCCAAAGCCATTCCACACGCGTGGGCATTGCATTTTTTAAAAATCAATTTTATTCGGGCTAGAGGAATAACACAGCAGTTAGAGCACTTGCCTAGAAAGCCTAAGGCCCTGGGTGGGATTCCCCAGCACCACATATGCTGGCATACTGGCAATCCCAGCACTCAGGAGGACTGTCATGAGTTCAAGGCCTGACTAGGCTACATAGTGAGTTCAGGAACAGCCTGGACTACAGGGCAAAAACCCTATCTCTAAATAAATAAATAAATTAGTTTTATTATGGTATAATTGGCATATAATAAAATTCATTGATTTTAAGTGTAGAATACAATGAATTCTATAAAAGCATACACTTAGGTGCCACTCACCATGATCGTGATATAAAACAATCCCCTTACCTCAAGAACTTTGTGCTCTCTAGACTACTCTGCCATAAAGAATGACAAATTTGATGGGCTGGAGGAATGGCTCAGTGGTTAAAGCACTGGTCTAGCAAGCGCTAAGTCAAGCGCCAAGTACCTGAGTTTGATTCGCCAGCACCACATAAACCAGGCATGGTGGCGTACGCCTATAATCCCAACACTCGGGAAGCTGAGGCAGAAGGTTTGCTGTGAGTCCAAGGCCAGCCTGGGCTACAGAGCAAGACCCTGTCTACAAAAAAGAAAAAGAAAAAAAGACAAATTCAAGTCATTTGCAGGTAAATAGATGCACTTTGACACCATTATGCTCAGCAAAATGAATCAGACCCACATTAAATATCACACGGTTTCTCTAATATGAGAAAACCAAACCATAAAAAAATGTAATAGGGAAAAAAGTAGAAAGATCAACTTTGTGGAGAGGGAAAGGGAAAGTGGGGAGTGAGAGGGTGGGAAGGGGAGAGGGATGCAATGTGTAAATAAAAATTTAAAAAGAACTTTCTGCTGTGAGTCTCTTCCTGCCTCACATGGTTCCTAACAGCTACGGAGCCACTTCCTGTTATTATTCTTGTGCTGTTCTAGAATTTCATACACATAGATTTGTTGTAGAACTTGGTTTCCGGCGTCTTCATTTAATATAATGCTTTATGAGATTAGCCATGCTGTTGCATTCATCAGTAGCATCAGTAGTTCAACCCTTCTTTTTTTTTTTTTTTTTTTTTGATACAGGGTCTACTCCATAGTCTAGATCGGTCCTGAGCTCACTATGTAGCCCAGGCTGGCCTGGAACTTATGGCAATCTTCCTGCCTCAGGCTCCCGAGTGCTGCGATTATGGGTGTGCACTACCACTCCTGGTTTATGTGGTGCTAGGGAATCGAACCCAGGGCCTTGAGCTTGCTACGCAGGTGCTCTAACCTCTGAGCTATTCCTCCAGCCCCACTCATTTCTCCTTAATGTGTACCTTTCCACTGCTCTAACACACCTGACAAAATCAGCATAGAGAAGCACAGATTTATTTTGTTCACAGTTTCGGAGGTTTCAGTCCATGATATTCTGTCTTTGTTTTCAGGCCTATCATGGGGCAGTATATCACATCGGGGGGTGTGGCAGAACACAGAGGCTCACCTCAGGGCAGAACTTGAGAAAGCCTCAGAGAAGGAGGGGCCAGAAACAAAATGCAGACCCCAAGATCAGGACCCCAGGCCCCATTCTCTTCAGCTAGGCCCCACCTCCTAAGTTTCTGTCAGCTCCCAATAAATGCCATCAAGTTATGAATCCACCAGCGGATTAGCCCACTGGCACATGAGAACCTCAGGAGCCAGGCACCTCCAAAGGCCCACCTCAGACACTTCTGCCTTTGGACCACGCCACCAACAAATGAGACTCTGGGGGACATTTTAGATTCAAACTAAGCAAACGTGAAGCACTGTGTCTCATGCACAGGCACACTGCATTTGCCTATCCATTCACCAGTTGGTGGACTGTTGGATTTGGGCTGCAGTTTGGGCAATAAGTAGTAGAGTTGCTCAGTAATACTTGTGTATAGGTCTTAATGTTTTTATTTTTATTGGGTAAATACTAAGTATCAATTATTGAGCAGTATGTTAAACTATGTTTAATTTAAAAAAATAAGCTGCTGGGCCTGGTGATGCAAGCCTGTAACTCCATCACTCTCTGAGCAAGAGAGCTGAAAGCTGGGAGCCCAGCCTGGGCAATTAGCGATTTAGTGAAATCCTATCTGCAATAAAAAGGATTTAGGGAATGGAGGAATGGCATAGTGGTTACAGTATCTGCCAGCAAGCACAAGGCCCTGAGTTCGATTTCCCAGAACCACATAAGCCAAGCATGGCAGCCCACACCCACAATCCCAGCACCTGGGAGGCTGAGGCAGGAGAATTGCTGTGAATTTGAGGCCAGCCTGGGCTACACAATAAATTCAGGATTGCCTGGACTACAGAGTAAGACCCATATCAAAAAAGAAAAAAAAAAAAGGGATCTTTGAACCTAGGGATGTAGCTGAGAGAGAAGGCCCTGTGTTCAATTCCCAGGACAGCAAAATAAAATAACCTTCTAAACTTTTCCAAAGTAATGTTAATTTACTTTATGCCTTACATTACCACCAGAAATAAATGCTTCATTTCCAACATCTTCCTCAACATTTCGTATTATTGTGCTTTTTATCATTTGACTCATCCCTTTTTTTTTTTTTTTGAGACAAGGTCTCACTTTGTAGTCCAGGTTGGTCCTGAACTCACCATATGTAGCCCAAGCTGGCTTCAAACTCACAGCAATTCTCCTGCCTCAGCCTCCAGAGTGCTGGGATTACACGTATGCACCACCATGCCCCATTTACATGGTGCTGGGGAATCAGGAAATCAACTCACTGCCTTATACTTGACTAGGCAAGCATTCTAACCACTGTGCTATTTCTCTAACCCTTGACCCATTCCTACAAGAGTTGTTATCTTGTGGTTTTAACTCACATTTGCCTAATGTACTGACTAATGAAGCTGAAAATCTTCATGCACGTGTTTATCATTTGCATATCTTATTCAATAGATAATACTATCTATTCAAATATTTTACCATTTTAAAGCATAGGTTGTAGGCACATGGTGGCACCCCCCTATAATCTCAGGATAAGGCTGAAGAATGGTGAATTTAAGGCAGCCTGGGTTACCTAGCAAGTTCAAGGCCAGCCTGGACTACATATAGCAGACCCTTGTTCAAAACAAAACATTACAAAATTGTGTTGTGTTCTTAGTGTTGAGTTGTAAATACATTGGGGTTTTTTTCATTTTGTTTTACGGGTTTTTATTTTGTTTTTGTTTTGTGTGTGTCTTTGTTTTTTTGTGGGGATTGAGCTCAGGGCCTTCAAATTAGTACATTTTTTTATTTTTTATTTTGAGACAGGTTGCTCCTAAGTTGTTCCTAAACTGCCCAAACTGGGCTCAAATTTGCAATCCTCCTGCCTCTACTTCCCAGAGTGCTGGGATTACAGGCCTGCACCACCAGGTCCAGTTTTGAGCTATAAATAATTTTTTATATATTTTGAGTACAAATCCTTTGCCAAATATATGATGGCAAATAATTTTTCCAATCAGTGGCTTTTTAAATTTTTGAGGCGGGTTATTGCTGTGTAGTCCAAGCTGGTCCTAAACGTACTGTGTAGCCCAAGCTAACCTCAAACACATAGGAGTTCTGCCTCAGCCTTCCAAGTATTGGAATTGCAGGCATTTGCCACCACACCCAGCTTATGTAGTGCTGAGGAACTGAACCCAGGACCTTGCACTTGCTAGGCAAGCACTTTACAAACTAAGCTATGCCCCCAGACCCTCCAGTAAGAGCCTATTAATTCATTTTTTCTTTTTTTTTTTTTTTAAGAGGGAGAGTTAGGGGTGGGGGGTCTTGCTGGTCCTGAACTATGTCACCTAGGTTGACCTCGAACACTTGGCAATCCTCCTGCCTCGGTCTCAGTGCTGGGATTATAGCCATGAGCCAATCGTGCCCAATTTACATAGTGCTAGGGAATTGAACCCAGGGTCTCGTGCTTGCTAAACAAGCACTCTAACCACTATTTCTCTGGCTCCTAATTCATTTTCTTTTGTGTCTGTGTAATACTGGTCAATAGTACTTTCCTCTCAGAATGTTTTTGTCTAGTTTTGGTACTAAGGTAACATTAACATCATTAAATGGTTTGAGAAATGTTCCCTAGTAATTAATCTTTTTTTTTTTTTTTTTTGAGACAGGGTCTAGCTCTGCAGTCTAGGCTGGTCATGAATTCACTCTGTAGCCCAGGCTGGCCTTGAACAAACAGTAGTCCTCCTGCCTCAGCCTCCCAAATGCTGAAATTACATAACCTGGCCTTAACCTTTCTGTCAAAAAAAAGAGAAAATACTTCTACCCTGACTTGAATTTAAACTTTGATTCTAAACCCCGTTATGTGAGATGCCCACCCAAGACCCCTTCTTGACCTTTCATCAAGAGCTTCACTTTCTCTATAAATCTCTTCTGGCTGAAAATAAGACTAAAAAAAAAAAAAACCTTTGTGATTAATCATAAGAGACACATGGGCAATTTCGCAAACAAGCCAGGACTTCCTGCTCCATGGTAACCATTCTTTACCGTCAGCTACAGGAAAATTTGTCAAGTAAAACTGGGCCTTTCTCAACATCTCAATGCTGCTTTTACTCAGGTTAGCCAACTGCGAAGAGACTGTGACCTGTAACCCACGCAACGGGCTGGCTGTGCGCTTCCCTTCTTGTGTTAGGACACGAAAGCCCCGACCCTGCCTTGCTCCAGCTCTCCCTGCTCATCCGTGGAGGCACTGATTGGCCCAATCGAGAGCTCTCCTCTGAGTGCTTCTATTTGGCACTCAGATTGAGTGTGGGGCTATTTCCAACAGTCCAGCCTCTAGAGAAGTTGGGACTACACGTGTTTGCTACTGTACTAAGCGTATTTTAATTTTTTACTTTTTACTTTCTTTTTTGAGACAGGGTCTTGCTCCACAGGTTGTCCAGGTTGGTCCTGAACTCACTGTGTAGCCCAAGCTGGCCTCGACCTCCCCTAAGTGCTGGGATTACATGCACGTATCACCATGCCCAGCTTTATGGCTGGGGCTGGGGAATCGAACTCAGGGCCCTGTGCTTGCTAGGGAAGTGCTATAACTGCTGTGCCATTCCTCCAGCCCCAACCTTTTTACTTTAAACCTATGTCTTTTTATTTCTAGTGTGTTTCATGCAGGCAACATATATATATTTGGGTCTTGAATGTTTCTTTTCTGGCAGTGCTGAGGATCAAACCAGGGCCTTCCCAGTGAGCTACATTCCCAGCCCTTTTTCTCTTTTCTAAGTTAGATTCTCACTAATTCACTGAACTGCCCAGACTGGGCTTGAACTTTGATCCTCCAGTTTCAGCTTCTCAAAGTACTGAGATTACAAACACGTGCCACAGCACCCAGTTCAGTTTCCATAGTTTAATTAGCTTGTTTGGGTCATCTGTATGTAGTATAGCTAATATGGTTGAATTAAAAGAAAACTAGGAAGGGAGGAAAATAAAATGACCCAGATTAGTCAGGACACCAAGCTAGAGCTCTGAGTGTGGACGTCCCAGCTGGGACTAGGGTAAAAATAATTTTTTTGAGACCCTTTCATAGTCCAATCTAATTCTTAACTCACTGCATAGTCCAGGCTAACCTCCAACTCATAGCCTTCCTCCTGCCTCAGGCTTCTAAGTGCTGGGATTACAGGTGGGCACTACCACACTCAACTAATTTCCATATAGTTCTGAGTAATGGAACCCAAGGCCTGGAGCGTGGGAGTGCTACAGCCACAGAGATACACCCTGCCTTTGTTACTTTCACCTTGCTGTGACAAAATACTGGCACGCTGGATCTGAGGGAGGAAGCGCATAGCTTCAGAAGGTCTCACACAATCTGATGCAGCCTGCAAGGGTAGAAGCACATGGCGGAAGCAGGAGAGCTGCCCACAGCACTGCAGACAGACACCGGAAGCAGGAGCACACTGCTATCTGCAAGGCCAGAGCCTTCCCAGGAAGAAGCTGTAACTATGTTTCTTCTTTCTTCCTTTACCTAGTTCAAGCTGCCAGCTGGAGCACCCCACAGCCAGGGTGGGTGCTCTGCCCTCGCCGCCTGGACCGCAGGTCAACACATACCTGAAAGCTCTGCCCTGGGTGCCCCTCACCCTTGTCTGGACAAACTGACCCAAGTCCTACAGAACAGATCAAGCCTCAAACATGTGCCCTCTCCTGCCAGCCCTACCTCTCAACAACACACTGTTCCACAGTTATCCCACTACATCTAAAGATATGTGGCTTTTCTGGGACACTCCAGATCGAAACCATACCACACCCCCGCCTGTAACTACATAAGGTTTATTTTTGAGACAGGGTCTCTTTTGCTTTGTATGTTGTCCAAGCTGGTCATAAATTCATTATGTAGCCTAGGCTAAGCTTGAATTCACGGTAGTCCTCCTGCCTCAGCCTCCTGGGTTCTGGGATTACAGGTATGTGCCACCATGTTTGATTTACGTAGTATTGGGGGATCGAATCCAGGGCCTTGAGCTGGGCAAGCACTTTAACTGCTGAGCTGTGTCTCCAGCGCAAGGTAAATCTTACAGCTTTTCTAAGCTTAGCTGATTTGTGAGGATAAAGAAGTTACTTGGAGTTGGGCATATAGCTCAGTTCTAGCATGCACAAAGTCCTGGGTTTGATTCTGCCACATTGCTAAATAAATGAGTAAACAAATAGTAAACTACATATTCTGAAAGCATAAGGGAATTAAAAGACCATCCCAGACCAGATGTACAGACAGACCAGAATCCAAAAACCAAGGTATGAGTACCTCAAAGAAAGAAGTAAGTCACTCCAACATAGTGGCACAGGCCTGTAATCCAGGACTCTGGCAGGCTGAGACAGGAGAATCACAAGTTTAAGCCCAGCCTGGGCAATTAAGCAATTTAGTGACACCCTGTCTCAAATAAATAATAATAAAAAATGGGCAGGAGTGTAGCTCAGAACAAAAGCCCTGTGCTCATCCCTAGCACTGCCAAAGAGCAAAAACAAAACATCATGAAAGAGCTCTAGGTCACACCTGTCTCGCGTTCCCAGCACTTAGCCCCATGCACGGCACGTGCAACGTTATCAAGGGTTTTCATTGAGTGAATAAGCCAATGAGATAATTAACTTTGATAGTGTGTGGACAACAGGTCAGTGACAGGATACTAAGTGGCCAGAGCGCTGCTGAGTGACAAACCAACAAAGTTTAACTCTTTATCCATTAAATAATAAATTTTTAGTAGCAAAAAAGAAAAATATCATGTATGTATATTTACATATTCATTTGCATACTTGCATTTACATATTCATACATACTCAAGAAGTGTTTAATAAGTATGTAGTATATGTCAGGTACAGGTCTGAATCCTGGGCATACATTGCTCATTTGGTTTTGTTTTGATTTTTTTCAGAGACAGGATCTTGTTTTGTCATCCAGGCTGACCTCAAATTTATAGCAATCCTCTTGCCTCAATCTCCTAAATGCTGGGATTACAGGTGTGCACCATCACACTCAATTTACAGGGTGCTGGGGAATCACTGAACACAGGGCCTTGAGCTTCGTAGGTAACCGCTCTAACCACTGTGCCATTCCTCCAGCCCTGTTAATTTGTTTTGGTTGTTTTTTTGGGACAAGGTCTCACTTTGTAGTCCAGCCTGGCCCTGAACTCACTATGTAGCCCAGGGTGGCTCAAACTCAGGGCAATCCTCATGCTTTAGCCTCCCAAACTCTGGGATGTAGGGGGTCTCCGTCCCGCGGGAACCCCCAGAACAGCTGAGGAGGGGTGGGACGGCAGAGTACGCACTCTGGGAGCCCATTTCCGTGAACGCAGCCTCAGTTGAGGAGCCCTCGCCCTCAGATTCGTAGAAATCTCCTGCGAACAGCACATTTCCCATGACGACCAGGGAGTCCAATTCCACACTTACCTGATTTCCTCAGGTCTCTCTGATTTCCTCAGGTGCCTGTTTGGGTGCCAACTGTAGGGGTCTCCGTCCCAGGGGGACCCCCAGAACAGCTGAGGAGGTATCGGACAACAGAGTAACACGCTCTGGAAGCCTCGCTTTATTCAGGAAGTACAGGGCTTAAATAGACTAGGATAATGCGGAAGTTACCTCGGGCCAATCAGCAAGGCCTTAACTAGCGGGGTCGCCCAGGGGGAGGGAGGAGTAGAGGAAGAAGGAGGGGCCTTGCCTACCAGCAGTTCGTCACCGGAGGAGGCGGCAGGAGGTGTGCTGTGAAGTGTGCTTATACCGTGTTGCCCAGACTAGTGATAGACGGGCTTCAACCCAACCTGAATCCCCTACCCTGGGATTACAGGTGTGCACCACCATGTCTGACTTCGTTCATTTATTTTTAAAGTATCTCTTGGGGATGGGGATGTAGCTCAATGGTTAAATCACTTGCCTTAGTCAGCTCAAGGCCCTGGATTTCATTCCCCAGCACCATAAAACCTGCAGTAGTGGGACACGTCTGTCCTCCCAGTGCTTAGGAGGCTGAGGCAGGAGGTTTGTCTTGAGTTCAAGGCCAACCTGGGCTCCATAGTGAGTTCAGGACCAGGCTGAACTAAAGAGGATGACTTTGTCTTAGAAAAGAAAAAAGTCTCTTGCCACAACTATCACCTTCAGTAAATAAAAGTTTCCATTATGCCTTGCAAACATATTCCTTTTTTAGTTACTGATAAGCTATAATTTTAAAAAGTAAGTTCTCTTTAGGAAAGCACATTAGTTTTCCTTCTCCGTAACAAAATCCCTGAGATAACTGCAATGGTAAATGCTCTATTTTGACTCATGGTTTACGGAGTTCCAGTCCTCGATTGAATACTGCTTCTAGTGGTGGAATCTCAGGTAACAGGAAGTATGACAAAGGAGTATATAGGGAAACGACGTCGCCATCCAGCGACACCATTAATGATGTAAGAGCCTCTACCTCCCGAATATTCTACAATTTCCCAAAAGCACCACCTGGGGGACCAAGCCTTCCACACATGGGCCTTTGGGAAACACTCAAGACCCAACTATTGTAGGAAGTAACTTTTTTGAATTCCCTTTTCCCATTTTTGGCCATCAATGTTTATTTTATGAGGATAAAATTTAATGATTTTAAGAGGCAAAGATAAATTAAATGTAATACTAGTTGAATAAAAAGCCAAATAACAGGTATGGTGACGAACATCTGTAAGCTCAGCCCCCTGGGAGGCTGATCAGAAGATCATAGGGGTAAGCGCAGTCTGAACAAATCAGCAAACCAGCTGATTTTTGTCTTGAAAAGAAAAAAAAAAATAGCTACATCACCCAGCAGCTAGATGGCAAAACAAGACAAGAATTCTAATCTTAATCTTCACCCGATGATGTCACTAGGGGAAAAATGGGTCAGTTGGAATCTTGTGTCTGGCAGTTACTGAAGGAGTTGTGGCTGGTCAGAGGGTACCCAGGTACCATCCTGGGCCCTGAACCTCCAAAGCAGGCGACACTGGGTATCTAGGCTTGTATATCAGAGACATACTTGGGACAGAATGGAGAAGGACAATGCCTTACAGTTGCTGACTCCGGCCTCCGTGAAGGCTATCATCTCAAGGATTGAGACTGCCCAGCTCACGCGAGCTCAGGAGGTAACCCACGAGATGAGGGGAACACCTTGTATTTGGGTCCAATGTAAAGGCTGAAGACTAACCCCAGGTCAAAGCAAAACTTCCGCTCTGGATCATCAGGGCTGCTAGGGGCTGGGGTCCTAGGATACTCAGCAACCTGGGTTTTCAGACAGATGAATTCAAAATACGCATGTCCTATATCTGGCCTCTGTAGGATGGCCTAGGATCTACTACTCCTATGAGGCAAAGCTGGGACCACAAAGGGGGCAGCCCGCAGGTGAGTGGGCAGGAGAATCCAGGGTAGCCCATAGCAGTGGGTTAGAGTGGGGCAGGACAGGTACCTAGATTTCCTGATTTAGCGTCTGTGCTTGGCCAACTGCCAGAATCCCCAAAGATAAACCTGGAAGCATCTAGGGATAAAGGTTTGAATTACCCTGCTACATGGTGCTTTTTTCCCTTTTCTTCTTGGTGGTATTAGGGATCCAACCCAGGACCTTCATGCTGAGCTACATTTCAGCCCATTTTTGATTTTGGCACATGGTCTCACCAAGTTGTCAAATGGCCTACGTTGGGCTCAAACTTGTGATCCTCCTGTTTCAGCCTCCCAGAGTGCTGGGATTAGAGGCCTGCATCACTAGGCCCAGCATCGCACTCTAGTGCATTTTTAACTTGAGCCTCTGACCCTAAGGGTTTCTTGGGTCTCGTTATTTGATGTTGTCCCTGGATCTTGTAAAAAGACATGTCTCGGAGTCCCAGCAAATTCTGACATCTAAAGCAATGTTTGCTGTGATATTTTAGTATCACCGAACTTAGTACTCAAAATTATATTATATTAAGAGTGAATGCTTTTGCTGTGTGCCAGGCACTTTGCAAACACTGATTTAATTTTCACAGAACCCCTACAACATAATCCCATAGTGACCACTGCTTTTGCCAATAGAAAATCAGACTCAGAGAGGTTAAGTGACTGGTCTGAGATTGCCCTGCTAGCAGAAGCACTCCACCTGCTGCCCCGTCTAGGATATTTCTACCCAGCTCTCAGACATCTTGGACAACGTCAGTGGTGTCCTCAAACGCTTCCAGGGAGAATCAGAATATGATCTAAAAGAAATGGCAAAACCCTACCAGATGGAGCCGAAGGGCAAGAAGAGATTCATCTTGCTAGAGAAAATTGCCTCCTTCTCCAAAGATGCTAAGATGAAAGAGAAGCACCTGTGTGAGATCTTCCACTGGCTAGGTGATTGGGGTGAGTCTCAGGCTGGTGCAGCTGAGGGCAGCCGCCTCTTCCCCACGTGCTGCCCCTGCTCACTCTCTTTCTTTCTCTACTGAGGTCAGCATTTGCTTGGAGGGGAATGTAAGTCGTCACAGAAACAGCAAAGGACACACTGCAATGCTCCTTTCCACCGAAACATTCCGCCCCGTATGTCACAGCATGTCACCTCTATCCCAGAGGAGCAAACACTTACCTGTCCAAAACACAATAATCAATGAAGACATTAGCTGAGTATATAATGAAGCCAGTGTCATGGGTCCACTATGATAGCTCATCTTTTTTTTTTTTTTTTTTTGAGGCAGGGTCTCGCTCTGTAGCCCCGGCTGGTCCTGAACTCACTATGGAGCCCAGGCTGGTCTTGGGCTCAGGGCAATCCTCCTGCCTCAGCCTCCTGGGTGCTGGGATTACAGGTGTGCACCACCACACCCAGTTTATATGGTGCTGCGGAATCGAACTCGGGCACTTAGCACTTGTCTTAGCACTTGCTAGGCAAGCTCTTTAACCGCTAAGCCATTCCTTCAGTCCTGATAGCTCATCTTTTAGCAGAAAAGAAAATGAACTCAAAGTCACATTAGCTATTTTAAAAATGAGCCCAGGGTAATATTCAAAGCACTGGATGACTCTTACTCCTGACCAGCCATATACAACTAACACAACCATTCAGGTGTGGAGCACCTGCATATGGTACCAAAGCCAGGTGCCGCCCAACGGTCAGATCACAGTTGTCACAATGCCCAGTTGTTTTGAGGGATGCAAACTTCCTGTTGGTCATTTCACGTGTGTCATCTCATTTAGTCCTCACCCAAACTTTTTACAGGGAGGGAAGCTGAGGCTCAGGGGAGTATCACACAGCTAGCATGAGGTAACACTAATCCGACTCCAGAGCTGCTGCAACCCTGAGCTACAGAGCAGCTAGGAGCCCTATACCTACACCCTGTCTTCAGGCTGCTCTGGGCCATCTTTCCAGGTGACAGTCTGGCCCACGAGATCAGAAAGAGTGAGGAGGAAGAGGAAGCCTTGGACAAAAGGATTAAGGTGATGGAGAAGGAGCTGCCCCTTTCCCCTCCCACCACCGAAGGAGGCAAGTCTCTCAGTTCCCTTTGCTCCTCTCTCATTGAAAAACAAAAGAAAAAGGCATGAAGGAGACCCCTGGAGCACCCGGGGGAGGGGGGAGGTAGGGCTGGGGGTGGATGCCATCTCACCATCTCAGGAGGAAGTCAGGGGCTAGGTCTCAGGGGGTCTTTTTTTTTTCTTTTTGAGACAGGATCTCACTCTACAGCCCAGGCTGGTCCTGAACTCACTATGTAACCTGGACTAGCCCCGGACTTACCCTCACCGCAGTCCTCTTGCCTAATGCTGGGATTGCAGGCCTGCACCACCACTCCCAGTTTCTGTGGTGCTGGGGAAGCTATCTCAGGACCTTGCACTCACTAGGCAAGCACTTTAACCACTGTGCCATTCCTCCAGCCCTCAGGGGTCTTTCTAATACCCCTTCAATACAAAGGTATAAATGACAGAGCAGGGCAACCCCAGCACTCTGGGAGGATGAGACAGGATGATCCCAAGTTCCAGCCTTGGCTTGGTAACAATTTAGCGACCTAGTGAGAGTTTGTCTCAAGAACTAAAAAATGGACTGAGCACGCAGCTCAGGACAGGCCCTCAGCTCCATCTTCAGTATACAAACAAATAAAAACAATACAGTAGATAAAGGCTGAGGTGCATCAACAGGGTTGAATATAGCACACACACAGTGTGCACTTAGTGCATTGTCCTGGGAGCCGGCCCACTGCTTTTATCAGAATGCAACAGCTGAGCACCAAGGGGCATGTCTGTGGGCTCCGTACTCTGAGAGGCTCAGGCAGGAGGATGTGAGCTGGATCTCAGCCTGGGCAACTGAGCAATTTCATGAGACTCTGTCTCAATATTTAAAAAATAAAAGAAGCTGGGGATGTAGCTCCGTACAAAGGCTCCAGGTCCAATCCCAAGTATTGCCGACCCCCCCCAAAAAAAAAAAACAAAGAAGATTGTGACACCCCCCGCCCCGGAAAAGGCATTAGTCATTTAAAAAAAAAAAACTGACCATTTGCATTAATGTGTGATACATTTTCTACAGGCACAGTCCAGGGGTAATGTTTGTTGGGTTTTTTCTCTGCACCTCTCTTCTCCTAGTGCCCAATCACACCTTCTGGCAGGGCTGGCAGGAAAAAAGCCCACAAAAAGTTTCACCCCACCCTCAGCCACTGAGCCCAGAAGAGATGCTCAAGGACGAGCAAGCCACCGGCATGAGCGTCGCCGAGGTGAAGTCCATGCTGCAGGAACTCCAGGACTCTACCATGTTTAACAAGGCGGAGGTCAAGGCCATCGGGTACATGTCCACTGTGGTGGAGAACCTCAACATGGCCTTGATCCTCCAGCACAAGGAGAACAGGAGCCTGGAGGCCAAATACAGACACTTACAAACAGAGATGGCCAAAGAGCTCAGAAGCCAGAGGCTGCACTTCCAGAAGTCCATTCAAGACCTTGAGAGCAAGAGCAATGTTCTACTAAAGAAGGTAGAGATTCTAGAGGGAAAGTGCCAAGACCACCGCCTGCCGAAGCACGGCCTAGAGTTACGGCCGAAGAAGGCTCAAACTGTTAGAGGTCCCACTGAAGACCCAGCTGGGATTTTTATGGACTCCCCGGCACCCTCTGGGCAAGAGACCCTTCCGAAGATGGAAACAGCTCTGGAGGAAGCCCGAAAGGAGCCCGAGGAGGAGGAGCAGCTGTTTTCATCACGTTCCCCAAGTCACACCACCATGGCCTGGAACAGCGGCGCAGCGCCTTCGGAATCCACTCTGAGTGTGCATTCCAGGATTGCCGAAATGTTCAAGGACACTGAGGTCCTAGAGCCTGTGCTGTCACCCTCAGAAGACCACAAGTTTCCTGTGGAGTGTGAGAGACTGGTGGCAGAACGCCCAGACCACAAAGACCAAGAACGGGGGGACCATCTCCGGGAAGAGGGAGGAGGAAAGCAAATTCAGCCCCAGCTTTGGAAGATGTCTCCAACGAGCTCCGGGGAGGTGCCCTGGGAAAGCCAAGCAGAGCCCTGGCCAGAGGGGCTCAGCCAGGTGAAGCGGGAGCAGCAGCGGCAGGGGAAATGGGCCCTGATGGAGCAGGGACATCAGGAGAAGCCCAGGGAGGTGGCGATCCAGGCAGGCACCAGGCAAGAGCAGCAGGAGGGACTTGCCCAGCCAGAAGAGTGCCCAAGGAGGGAGCCATGGGCAGGGACAGGGAGGTCGGTCTTCACAACCACCAGTCAGTGGAGGAACCTGGAAAGGGCAGAGCCATCACCCATGCGACCCCCACACGGGGCCCAACTGGCTTGCCAAGGCAGCAGGCCTCACTTGCCCAAGTCCTCTCATACCCAGAATCCTAGATCAGGACACCAGAGGTCCGTAAGTTCAGCTGAGTTTATTCAGATGCCGTGCGCTCTCAACCCTCCCACCAAGCCCAAGAAATCTGCCACCTTTCCTGTCACTGAGACTCCCATGGGAAGAGCAATCCAGTCCTTTCTGCAGAGATCCCCAGTAACCCCAAAGGAAAAGGTACACCACATGGGCGTGGAGGCCCAGAAGAAGAATTTGCAGTCAGAGCTGGGGCTGCCGCTCCACCTGCGCAGCAAGGCCTTGGAGCGCACCACCACCGCCACAGAGCTGAGCGCATGCCGACTGCAGTGCCTGTGCCAGAAGTACATCCTCTACAGACGCTTCCAGAGCCTTCGGTAGGTGCCCCAGGCGGCCCCTGGCACCGGCCTCCACCCACTGCAATATGGGGGCAGAGCCAAAACCCAGAGGTAGAGGAGGGGCACATACAAGGACACTGGAGATGATCACCCAGGCCTGGGAAGCGCCTCCTGAGGGAGGGGACTCATAAAAGCTGTCCAGCTTCAAGCCACTGGCCAGCGCTAGAATGTGCGTGAGGCGAGGCATTCTGCACACATTGCTCTCATAGTAGGCTGTTCCAAGCCCACCTTCCATTGCTTCCTTGCTTTGTCTCCCCCTACCATAAGCCCCCTAACACACGCCTTCCAGTTGCTTGACCTTCTCTCTCAGTTCCAGGTCAGAGTTGAGACTCCTCGCCTGATACTGCTTTCCACTTCTCTGCTTCCTGCTTTCTCCATCTCTCTTACTGACCTCTATTTCTTGTCTTGCCCTCAGGAATTACAGGAAACAGTCATCTCTGGAGGGACTGAGATTGAGGGAGGAGGAAGCCCTGCCACGCCCTCAACTGCTTCTTCTCTCTTCCCAGTCAAGAAGTGATCAGCCACACACAAGTCAAGAGAGAAGCAAGGGCCTCCTACGATGCCCAGAGCCTCTATGTCTTCCTGAGAAACATCAACCGCCAGCAGAGGCTCAGGCTGCAGGCCTGGACGAACAAGCAGAAGGTCCTGGAAGAGAAGCGTCAGGAGTGTTTGAGCAGCATGGAGACCTTGTTTCCGAAGGTACGTCTCCTGTCCTGCCACCTGCTAGGAGGTATCAGCATAGCCGGTTGGGAGGAGCCAGGAACCGACAAGTGTGGCTAGGGGTGTGGTTGGGGCATAGACTTGGATGGGAAATGAGATGTTGGGTTAAAGCCTCTGACCCAGGAAGACTGGAAGGCAGGATGTGGCCTGAGCATAAGGGAAGGTGGCTTACCAGTGTGGCGTATGGCCAGAGCAAGCCAGATGGGGAGCCTTCAAAAACAGCTGTGCAAGGGAGGATGTTTCTGGAGGGGTTGGGTGGATGGCCCTGCATCCTTCCCTGTGCTTCTCCCTGCCTGCTGCAGCCAGGTCCCATTGCTCTCTAGGCCTGGGGCACAGCTGTCGCCTTCACCGCCTTGCTGGGGACTCACCTCGCTTCTCTCTGGAGCTGCTCCTTTGCTTCCTAGATTCCAGGTCTCTCTCTCTCAGTTCTTGGAGTACATTTAGAATGTATTCCACCCACCTATAAAATACATGTGCTTGTTTTAGTGGAACACCTCCTCTAAACTTCCTGACAAGGTGCATATTTATTTAATATCTGCTCTCACTCTTACTTGCTGATTGCCTACATATAGAGGCCTAAGTGAGACTCCACCTTCCCTCCCAAGGTGGAAGGCATTCAGGTTCCTGTGCTGCTGTTGAGCATCTGAAGTCATTCTGAGTCTTGATCTGTTAGGAAGGACCTATCTTTACTCTCTGAGCTGACAGGACATCTCTCTGTCTCTACTGTTTAATAATTTCATAATAACGTGCCTGATGTAGGCATACTTTTCCCACTTTATAGGGCACCCAGTCAGCTACTTCAGTTTGAAAACTTAGGTCCTTTAGTTTGAGAAGCTTTTCCCAAATTACACTTTGAACCAGCAGTTCTCCAGCTGCGGTCTGCTGAGCCCTGGAGATCTTCTACCTGCTACATTTTTGCCCTTGTTTTCTGAGTGAAGTAGACCCGCCACAGGCCACATATAAAATACACAATGTAGTTAATGCACATGTATAAACACTGAAACTTCCTTTTAAATTTTTCATTATAGCATTTTTAAAAATCAAGGGGGGAAAAAAAAAGACAGGTTGCCAGGCCTAGTGGCACAGGCCTGTAACTCATCACTTTGAGAGGCTGAGACGGGACAATCACAAGTTTGAGCTCAGCTTGGGCAACTTCATAATTTAGCAAGAACCTGTATCAAAATCTAAAGTAAAAATAGGGTTGGGAAGTAGCTCAGCCCTGGCCTCTGTCCCCAGCAACCACCCCTCCAAAGAAACACAAACGCTCTTCTAGTCATGCCCCACCTCTGTGATCCAGTCACTTTCCAAGCATGAGAAGTTGAGGAACACTTTAGAGCTAATCCATAAAAATTCACTATATGATCACTGAGTTACACCCTCCGCCCCCATTATTCTGTCTTCTACAACCATACTTAGTTTTGTCTACTCTTGCACTTCGTACACATGGCACCATTAGTATGTCACTGCCCTTTCTCTTTTTGTTTTTGTTGTTTACCTTGATTTTTTTTTCAGATGGAATCAAGTTGCAGGTACTGGTAGTTATACTCTTTTTTATTTCTGAGTAATATTCCATTGTGTGAATATACCACAATTTATTTTGCTGTTCACTTAATGGAAATTTGAGTTGTTTATGATTATTTATTCTTTTGAATAAAGCTGAACAAATATTTGTAAAAAAATAATTACCATGCTTACTTTTTTATCATTGCTTTAGAAAGTTCTCTACCTACTTATAAAAATTAACAGGGCTTAACGGCACAGGTTTATAATCTCAGCACCTGGAGAGGCTGTGGCAGGGGGATCACAAGTTTGAGCTCTGTGTGAGCAGTTTAGCAGTTTAGTGAGGCTCTGTCTCAACATCAAAAATGAAAAATAAAAAGTGGGCTCTAGACACAGCTCAGTGTGAAGGCCCTGAGTTCAATCCCCAGTACCACAAAAGTAAGTAAGCACAGCGTGTGTCTGTGGGATGAGCAGCCCTCGGCTCCAGATCCGAGGTTCGGGAGGGCTTGGGAGAGGAGAGGTGATTTCAGGTCCTGTGCCGCCCCACTCCCCTACCTACCAGGGACAGGGAAGCGGCAGGTGCTGAGGTGCTCCACAGTGGTTTGGCCAGGGACTTGGAGGGACTAGAAAATGCTCCAGTGGTGACTCAGAGCTGCTAGTACGTAACCTGGGTTGGGCAGGAAATGTCTGTCCTCAGAGTGTGTCGGGGTGTATGTACAGCGGGCCTCTGTGCAAGCGCTGGCACCAGGCAGCGAAAAGAGCCCTGGCCCAGGAGATTTCTCCCAGCTCAGTGTGTATCACCTGTGTCAGTCCCAATTATCTCCTGTATCTCACCTGGCTCCTAAGTTGATTGTAGGGTTGAGAAAAAGGAGAGCAAATGACAATTAATTCTTCCTTCTTTTTCTGTAGTCCAGGCTGCATCGCTTCTTTGTCTTTTGGCTAAGATCAAGTGTAGTGTCTTGTTGTCCAGGCTGGTCCTCCTGCCTCGGCCTCACAAGTGCTGGGATTTCAGGCATGTGCCACCACACCCCACCCATAGGATACTTATTTGAGTATCTATGAGGGATCTTCCAGTTCCTTGCCCAGTGCTGGATCCGGGTGTGATAGAAAGCTGCCCCATGCTTTCCAGGTGCCCCCGGCTCCTGCTGCGACCTTGCAAGTAGCTCACAGGCCCCAGCTGCCCTTACTTCTTCAATTTTATTCCTTCTGCTGTGCAAAGGAGAAAACAGGAACTCATCAAACAAAAATTGAAGGCATTTCTAGGAAAAGTCTAATACTTGGGGTCCAGGCACTCCTATTTGGAGGGGTTTCCCAGGCCTTCCCCTTTCTGCTCAGCCCTGAGCCCAGCAGGGCACCAACAGCCAGGCAAGGCACCCGCCTGCCTTAGAGAAGGATTACCTCTTGTCTTCCTGATGCCTCCCTGCTGCTACCTTTAGTTCCAGCTGAAGTGGAATATTCACCTGAACATTCCGGTGGTCACCTCATCAAAGCCAAGGAAATGCAAGTCACCCCTAGCCTTAACCCAGTGTGTCAGCCCCAGCAGCCCCACCAGTGAGCAGTCCATTCAATCCAAGAATCTGGAAGGTGTACCCCTACCCCGTTGGATAGCCAGGTAGGTGCTGGAAAGCTGAGGGGGCAGACAGGTGGGTGGGTGAAAGGCAGGGAGCCAGGCGACGCCACAGAGACCACCCCGCAGGCTGCACGGTTCTGTATTAGCTGCCACGCCCAGAGGTGGGGAATACGGGTAGTACTGTGTGGGATTCCAGGACTAGCCTGACTCTGTGTGTGTATGTATGTGTGCACTCTGAGACACGGCCTCACTCTGTTGTCTGGGCTGCTCCTAAACTCACCGGTCCTGAACTCACCATGTGTGTGGCTCAAGGTGCCCTCAAACTTGCAACAATCCTCCTGCTTTAGCTTCCCAAATGCTAGAATTACGTCACACAGAGCTAAATTTTATGGTGCTGGAAAACTGAACCCAGGGCCTGTGCATGCTAGGCAAGCACTTAAATACTGACTTATGCCCCCAGCCCGTCTATGCTTTAAACTAGAAACTCTGAGGGTCCACAGCTGAAAATTTACAACTATTTCTACTCTGAGCACCGATCTGTCCATATAAACAAGCTTGGTCCTTCCTACTGTGAACCCAGGCTTAACCGGAGACATTGTGAACCTTCAGGCAACCAAGACAACCCCTCACCCCTGCTAAGACTGGTTCAGGGCTTCAGCCCCAGGGCAAGTGCCTGGACCCACAGGAAACCCTGAGAGCCTCTCCTAGTAGCTTCTCAAACAAAGGAGCTCCAGGAAGTGAGACAACGGGGTGACGAGGACAGCAATGACAAAACTGTTTGAGAAGGGAAGGATGGAATACCACTCTGCCATAAAGAAAGATAAATCTGAATCATTCGTAGGAAAATGGATGGACTTTGAGACCACTGTGCTTAGAAAAGTGATTCAGATATAGAAGCTTAAATATCATTTGGTGTCTTTAATATGAGAAAACCAAAGTACAAATAAGTAAAAGATCCAAGCTGGAGTGACAGTAGGCAACAGGGAGATTGATCTGTAGAGGAGGAGGAGGAATGTGGGAGGCAGTGAGAGGATGGGGAGGGGAGGAGAGGTGAAAGTGAGGTGGGTGCTGTGTGCACAACTGGCGCCTCAGTGACTGCTGTGCATTGCACATACATCCGAGTGATGAGGGCAGGGGAGAAAGGGAGAAAACAGAGCTCAGCGTCTTGGGCCTGATGGCCCTGGAGAGTTCAGGGCTTCTCAGTCTCTGCCTCTGTCTCTTTCAGCATCTCTGTACCTTCCCACCCCAGCCAGCAGAGGAGCCAGACGGAGGCCATCTGGAAGACTGACGTGGCCTCCTCCAGTCACCCGATAGAAAAAAAGATCCCTGCTGGCCTGCCCAGGGACCATCTAGGAGGGTACCCAGATATCCCCCAGCTGCTGTTACCAGTCCAGCACTCCTCACAAGGCCGGTAAGGTGGCAGGCCAGGAGCGAGGCCACCAGGGCATACTGTCCCTCTCCAACAGCCCAGGCAGTCTCCCACCAAATGTTAGTAATGGTCTCAGTCATTGTCCCACCTCCAACAAGGGTGGCTAACTTGCCTCTTCCACTCACTGGCCATCGGCTTGGTCCCCGGATCAATGGTACTTCAGTTCTCAAAGATCTTCCATAGTGCTTGGAAGATCACTACAGGAGTTTTACCTTCACACCTGTTTCCTGGGCTGCACGAGCACTTCTTAAGAGATCTGTCTAGTCGTTGGCCCCTTGTCGTTGTTCCCATGGGCAGCCGGGGAGATCTGAGGGAGACCATGGACCATGAGATAAGCT
This sequence comes from Ctenodactylus gundi, assembly GCA_004027205.1. Lineage (NCBI taxonomy): Eukaryota > Metazoa > Chordata > Mammalia > Rodentia > Ctenodactylidae > Ctenodactylus > Ctenodactylus gundi. The sequence goes on along the minus strand of PVKB01004826.1, from coordinate 95,817 downwards.
GAGACCTAAGCCTGGACCTATCTCTCTGGTTTTCACTTCCGTACTGCTCTCAAAAGCCATTCCTAAGGACAGCAGCGGAAGGGAGGGCAGTAGGGCACCTGAGGGCAACGCGCGACTTTTCTACTTAGGACAGGTTCAGCTTTCCTTTGCTTTTTTTTCTTTTTGGGATCATACTCAGGGATCAAAAATTCCACTACGCTACATCCTCAGACATTTACTTGTTTTTGTTTTTTGTTTGTTTTTGAGACAGGGCCTCGCTCTGTAGTCCAGGTTGGCCCTAAACTTACTGTGTGGCCCAGGCTGGCCTTGGACTGACAGCAATCCTCCTGCCTCGACCTAAGTGCTGGGATTACATGCATGCACCAGCCCAATTTACATGGTGCTGGGAAATCGAACTCAGGGCCTTGAGCTTGCTAGGCAAGCACTTTAACCACTGAGCTATTCCTCCAGCCCCTTTGTTTGCTTGTTTTAATTTTTGAAGTATAATCTCACTAGATCACTAAGTTGCCCAGATCAGGCTCAAACTTTTGATTCTCCTGCTTCTGACTTCCAAGTGCTGGAATTACAGGCCTGTGTCATAAGGCCTGCCTCTCCTTTATTGGCTTGAAGCTGTCACTACTGAAGACCAAGGTTTTTTCTTTTTAACTTAACTACTTATTTTGAGGCAGGTCTCACTAAGTCACTAAGCTGTCCAGGCTGGGCTGAAGTTCGCAGTTGCCTGCCTCAGCTCCCCAGAGTGCTGGGATTATAGGCACATACCACCACATCTGGCTTCAAGAGACCTTTCAGATTACCTATCCCAGCTGCCTCTTGTTGTCCTGGCCCTGTCTCACTTAAAGATCTCTGACAGAGAGAGGACTCTTCTGGCTGCCAGTCTAATCTAAGGAGAACGAAGTGTTACAAGATGCTAGAGCTTTTCCATCTCTCCAATGGGTATTTAGGTGAAACAGTGACAGAGGAGTAACAGAGAAGCCTGGCCCCTGGCTGTGTGTTCATCTTAAACGGCCTGAGCACCCCAGTGGGCTGAGCATACTAGCCCACCTGTTGCAGCTGCCCGGTTTTCCATGCCAGGAGTGTTCTCCGTAGGAGTGTGTGGGAGTGTCATTAGTTAAATTGGCATAACAAACAGAACTGAGAATGATCAGAGAAACACTGCAGAGAAATCAAGAACCCAGAAGTCACTGGAGGCTTTACCCAACTGAGGTCCTCTGGGGTGGTGTTTCCGCTTTGCAAGCTCCTTCTGTGTCTCTTCCCTGCACCCTGCCATTGCCTGGTCTCTGCCCAGCCTCCATCAGAACCTGAAATCCTGCTGGATGTGGTGGCACATGGCTGTAATCCCAGTATTCTGGCGGTTGAGGCAGGAGGATTGCTGGGAGTCCAAGGCCAGCCTGGGCTCCATAGTGAGTTCAGGGCCAGCCTGGACTATAAAGAGAGACTTTGTCTCAAAAACAGAAACAAAAAACCTGAGGCCTGCTGCTTTATTCTTACTCACACAGCAATGTGTGTGGCCATAGCCAGTATACATCCTGTGCTTGACTCCAAGCATTCATAGCAAGAGGGTAATGGAGAAAGGGGTTCACAATGAGCAGCCCCCACCAGCGACTTCCTTCCTTCCACCCTTTTGCCATCTGCTCTCTGAAATCTCTGGATGTCTCAAGCAGAGCTGCTCCACCCACACCCAGGACTCCACTGCGATCTCAGCTGCATGCTACAGCACTTATCAAAATATTGTTCCCGGCAAAGACAGCTTCCTCTTTCTATGGGAATTTAGATTAATACAATTTTCTCCCTCCTCTCCCAACTCTATACACGTTTACTGTTTATCCCATGACCAGGTGTAGAGCAAGGACCCTGTTCTTCTGTCTTCTGCATTGTCACCTTGGGTTGGCATGGCATCACCTCTGTTGGTTTCTCCTTGATGCTTAGTATGGGGGAGCGGGCTCCCCGTGTTTCTGAGCTCTGTCATCACAGGCTGAGAATCTGCCAGTCTTTTTATTTATTTATTTATTTATTTTGACCGGCTCCCGTCCCCCTGCCAGTTTTTAATAGACTCTTCTGTCATCAGGGTGGCTACTGCTTTGGAGCAGGTGCTGGTGGTCACGCACCTTTCTGAGTGCTCTGTCCATGTGACCTCCTGGAGACACACTTTGCACTCCCCAACGTACATCCTCCTTTTCTGCCTGCTTCTGACCTGCCAGGAATCCTCACATCCACTATTACGTGAGTCCCTGTCATTCACCTCTCTGTGGTCACTCTCTGTGGTCATGCTGACCTCACCAGCTCCGCCCTGCTGTGTAGGCCTCAGCACTTATAATCTTTATAATGGGGACAACATCATGCTAATGACCCCATTTTCCTGTCTCCTGGGCACCAGTAACCTGTCTTCTCTCTCTCTCTCTCTCTCTCTGTCTCTCTCTCTCTCTCTCTCTCTCCTCTCTAGGCCCATAGGGGTTTCCTTTCAGCATGTGTGGAAGAGCTACTCATCTTTCCTCTTCGTTGTTGTTGTTGTGTTTTTGTTTTGTACCAGGGATGGAGCCTAGGGCCTTCACTCTGAGCTATATTCCCAGGTCGTTTCCTGTTTAGACAAGGTCTTGCTAAGTTGCTCAGGCTGTGCTCAAACCTGTGATCCTCCTACCTCTGCCTCCAAGAATGCTAGGATTATACAGGCATGCACTGCCACACCTGGCCCAGCCCATTTTTAAAATTTATGTATTTATTCATTCATTCACTCATTCATTGAGACAGTCTCACTGTGTAGTCCAGGATGATCCTGAACTCAATAGTCCAGGATGATCCTGAACTCAATATGTAGCCCAGGCTGGCCTTGAGCTCACAGCAATCCCCCTGCTTCAGCCTCCTGAGTGCTAGGATTATAGGCAGGTACCACCTCACCCGGCTTATGTGGTGCTGAGGAGCTGAGCTCAGAGCCTTTTGCTTGCTAGACCACTGCTCTAACTGCTGTTCTCTCCTCCAGCCCCTCTGCGCTGTCTTACAGGCACTGCCCTTGGGCACATGCTCTCCCTCTCTCTCATTCTCTCTCTCTCTCACTTTTGTGGTATTGGGGACTGAAGACTGAGCCAAGGGCCTTCACACTAAGCTATATATCTCCAGGCCACTTTTTATTTTTAATTTTGAAACAGGGTCTCTCTAAGTTGCTAAGTTACCTAGGCTGAGCTTAAACTTGCAATCCTCCTGCTTCTCCCTCCTCGAGCGCTGGAGTTACCGTCCTGTCCCCCGGGCTCCCTCACAGGGAGGATAGCCGTGTGTGTCTGCACACCTCCAACACTTCCCGAGTCTTAGTCTCAGCTCTGACAGCCCTGTTCTCCCCTTGCTCAGCCCCCTTCCTCACAGCTAGGGTATATTCTAGCCCCCATGTGCCCAGTGACGCAACCAAGGATACAGACCACACAGCTGTCCCACGCGAGAGACAGAGGAGAAAGCTTGAAACTTACATGGACAAGAGTGTACATGTGTCAAGGAGAAAGAAACATGGAGAGGCAAGAAGGAGCAAAAGACAGAGGGAAAAGGAAGTGTCCCGTGAAATGAGTCAAAGGCACATTCACAAGAAGAGAAACAGAGTCGCTGGGATTTGGCAGAAGTGCATTAGGCAATTCCAAGTCAAGGTCAAGTCTCTGGACTTGTTCCCCAAAAGTGCACCACGGGCTGGATGAACATTTCATTCCAGGGTTCAACTGCTTGTCCACCTGTAACTGTATTAACTCTTTCAGGGCCTCAGCAACCCAATGAAAGGAATGCCAGGAACCCACAGAGGAGCTAGCTGAGCCTGTCTGCACAAAGTCAAGCCTGGAGCCCTACAAAGCCAGAAGGATCGAGAAGGCTCCAGTCACCATTCCAACCCTTAGCTAGTGATCCTCAAACTTCAGACTGACTACAAAATCACATGGGAACTTATTTCAAATGTAGAATCCCATTTGGCACTTTTAAACAAATACTCTGAGTGTTGCTAACTTATCCTGGAAATTAAAAAACATTATTTTTCTCCTTTGCTCCCCAAATGTACAATTTTAATAATAAAAAAAAGACGTCTCATTTTAAAATCTTTTGTGTCAGTCATGAAACTCATACCTTCCCCTTCATTTTGGAACAAGGCCATGATCACCCTGACACTGAGCTGGGCACCCGTCACAAGGCCCCTCAGTGTTGTCTCATCCCTGGGGAACTGTGTGTACCTGTTCATGCAAGGAAAAGGTGAGGAAGGCAGCTGGGTCCCTGGACCCCGAGCAGTTAAGAATAAAATACCTGGTCCCATTTCAGCAAACAGTGAAATAGGATTTATTAGTGAAAGACAGCTCCCAGAGACGAGTCCCAAAGACGATTCCACGAGGGTATGTTGGTAGGGCCAGGGCTATTCCTCATATACCCCCAGGACAAAAAGAGATGGGGGCCATGGGATGGCTTATTTTTCTTCAGCATAATGGAAAGAATGAGTCTGGAATTGTCCTTCATATGGGGGAAGTAAAACTTTTCTTTTTTTGAGACAAGATCTTGCTGTGTAGTCCGGGCTGGTCCTAAACTCACTAAGTAGCTCAGGCAGGCATCAAACTCACAGCAATCCTCCTGCCTCCGCCTCCTAAGTGCTATTACAAGAGAGCGCCATCATGCCCAGCTAATTTTTACGTGGTGCTGGGGACTCACACCCGGAGTCTCTACTTGCTAGGGAAGTGCTCCAACCATGGTGCTATTCTGCCAGCCCGGGAGAACTGAAACTTACCTTTTGGTTGCGAAAAGCTAAAGCTTATTACTTGAGAAACTCCTTGATTATGGAGTTAAAGGAATAGCGTAACGGCCCTAGCACCATATAAACTGTGCGGTGGCACACACCTGTAATCCCAGCACTTGGCTGGCCAAGGCAGGAGGACTGCTGAGTACAAGGCCAGGCTGAGCTACGTAGTGAATTCAGAACAAAACAAAACAAAACAAAAACCAAACTCCTTGATCACCTGAGGGCTCACTTCTGTAAGAAGTCCCTTCCCTAAGATCCTGACTATCAGTACATACCAAACCACACGAAACAATTTCTGCATTTGGAGATAAATGTTGGCCTCTACACTTTTTTTTTTTCTTTTTCTTTTTCATTTTCTTTTTTTTTTTTTTTTTTTGTGATACTGGGGATGACCGAATGAATAGTCTTAACCTTGTGCTATTGTTATAGTGCCAGTCCCTTTTTATGTGTTTGTTTGCTTGTTTGTTTTTAAAAGACAGGGTCTTACTCTGTAGTCCCGGGTGGTCCTGAACTCACTACATAGCCCAGGCAGGCCCTGGATTCACGGCAATTCTCTTGTCTCAGCCTCCTGAATGCTGGGATTACAGGTGTGTGCCACCACGCCCAGTTTATGTGCTGCTGGGAGACTTGAACTCAGGGCCTCATACTTGCTAAGCAAGTGTTCTAACTGTTGTGTTACCTCCTGCCCCCTTTATGTTTATCTGAGACAAAATTTTCTAAGTTTCTAAGTTGCCCAGGCTGGGCTAGGACTTGTGATGCTCCTTCTAGGGTGCTGGGATTACATACCTGTGCTAGAGGACATGGCCTTGGCCTCTCCTCTAATTTCTCTATCCTCCCCTCACTCGGGTCCATTCAGAGCACCAATAAGCAAGAAGCCAGCTAACTATTTATTTACATATTTATTTGAAACAAGGTCTCATTCTGTAGTTCAGGCTAGTCCTAAACTCATGATGTAGCCCAGGCTGGACCTGAAATCACATCAGTCCTTCTGCCTCAGCCTCTTGAGTGCTGGGATTACAGGCATGTACCAGCAAACCCAGCTAGAAACCCTCCATTTCTTTTCTTTTTTCTTTAGTAACTCTTAATTTAATCACACACACAGATATATAAGAAACTGGCGTACCAGCGATTATCATGACAGCTCAGAACAGCAGGAAACAGAGAGAGGTACACTTTTTGGAGATGAGGAAGGAAGCGAGAGGAATGAGAGCGAAGGAAGGGCGAGAAGGGAAGAGGGCTGAAAACGAGGTGAGCTTACTCATCCTACTCATGGATGTTTATCAAAACAAATATAATTATGTATTGTAAACATATAGGAAAAGAAAACGATAAAGGCAAAAGAAAATCTCAAGGCAAATTAGGGCCCAGTGTTCCTGGGTAGGAGGCAAAAGGGAAGTGAAGACGAAGGCGGAAAAAGCGGAGACGTGGAGGTGTCAAGGCCAGATGGTGCGGCACGAGGGGCCAAGTCCGCAGGCCTGTGTCAGTCTAGGGGAGACTGTGCCTCAGGCCACCATTAGCGGCTGCCCTGCTTCCCCTTCCTGGCACCCCGCCACCTGCCCCACCAGTCTCCGCTCACCTGGCTGCACCTGGCCCAGGCCCAGGCACATCAAGCAGGAGAAGCCCGGCTCTCAGGGAACCCACATCCCAGCTCTCCTCAGGAAAGCAGGAAGATGTGGAAAGCGAACCGCTGACGCTATGGATGACGTCGCAAGGGGGATGGATTTGGTTTCTGAACCACAGTTTAAATAGCATAATGATGCCTGGCCAGGAAGGAAGATGAAGGTATTCCTGATACACGCCATACAGAGGATGGCTGTGGCACTGCGGGGCCATTTCCAGCCTCTTAGTTACCAGGCTTACTCTTTGGGGAGGCCTCATCCTTCTCTTATTTATTAGACAGGGTCTTGCTCTGTATCGTGGTTTGGATCGAGAATGTCTCCCATAATTCTCATGTATTTGAATGTCATGTCTACGGACAATGTACTGTTGTGACACTGCGGCCGGGTCTGGACGAGTAGACTGCAGGCATGTGGTGGATTAGAACCACAGCTGGAAGGGGCAGAACACTGAGGCTGGACCCAGAAGGGGCGGATCACTGGGACAGGACCTTTCACCGTGTGCTTTCACCGCTGCTGGCCATACGTGAATGGGCTGTGACCTTCTGAAACTGTGAGCTAAAATAATTTGTATATGTTAGGTACTAAATCACAGCAATGAAAAAGTAACTAAGACTCTATAATCCAGGCTGGTCCTGAACTCCTTATATAGCCCAGGCTAGCCTCAAATACACAGCAATCCTCCTGCCTCAGTCTCTGGAGTGCTGCAATTACAGGCATGCACCACATGCCCGGATGCTGTAGTGCTGGAAAATTGAACCCAAGGCCTTGCATTTGCAAGGCAAGCACTCTTAACCGCTGAGCTACACCCCTAACCTCATACTCATATTTAATATTTTAAAGTGTCTTCATGGAACAGTGGCATAGCTCAATAGTTAAAGCACTTGACTAGTAAGCACAAAGTTCTGGGTTCAATTCCCTAGCACCACATACTAGCTGGACATAGTGGCCCACACCTGTAATCCAGGACTCCAGAGGCTGAGGCAGGAGGATTTCTGTAAGCCTTGGCTATGTAGTGAGTTCAAGACCAGCCTAGACTACAGAGACCTTGTCTCAAGAAAAGAAAAATGCCTTCACATTAAGTTTACTGCTTTAATTTTTATTTATTTTTTTATGGGTGTGGTACTGGACAACAAGCCCAGGATCTTCACACAGAGCAACATTCCCAGGCCATTTTTTAGTTTGGATTTTGAGATAGGATCTTGCAAAGTTGCTAAGCTGCCCAGGCTCCCAGAGTGCTGAGATTACATACCTGTGACACCAGGTCCTGCAAGTGCATTGCTTTAAGTAATTTGAAAGGATTTTTATAACTACTTTGGAAACTAACCAGCTATGAAGTAAGTTATTTAATGTATAGTTGGCTGTGATTTCTCTGCAATCATTATACAGAGATGAAATCTAACAAGTTTTGTACTATTAAATTTGACAGTGAGTTGAACTGAGATTGTTTTATAAACATTTTATACATACTTATTCTTACATTTGCCACCAATATCATTTTAAAAGATATAACATTTTTTATAGGCTCTAGATACTAGGCTTAAGGTACCTCCAGGCTAAATCTGCCCCGGTGATAGATGACTTTGACCTGCATATCCTGGATGTCCTCTAGCAAGCTCTCTGGCAGACAAGAAGTGTCTGACACATTCTTTTCCTGCTTTGCCAACAATTTTATCTCCTTGAAGGATAAAGAGGCCTGGGAAGGCCAAGCAGTGGAGCCAAGAGGGCTGAAAAGCAAAGATGTGTGAGTAGGGGCTGAAGGTGTGTCCAGTGGTTAGAGCCTTGCCTAGCATGCACAAGGCCCTGGGTTTGATTACCCAGCACCACATAAAAATTAACAAGGTATGGTGATACACACCTGTAATTCCAACACTCAAGAAGTTGAGGCAGGAGGATTGCTGTGAGTATGAGGTCAATTGGGGCTAGTTGCTAGTGTCTTAGTGGGCTACATAGTGAGTTCAGGACCAGCCTGGACCACAGAGGGAGACCTTATTTCCAAAAAAGGGTGTGTGTACATACATATACACCTAAGTGTTTGCATTCGTATGTGTAGTCATGTGCCACATAACATTCTGGTTAATAATGAATAGCATATTCATATTCAGTGAGCCCAGATTATATTACCTAGTGACGTTATACTCATTGTAATTTGTCAAAGTACTGTCTGTGATGCTTGCTCAATGATGAAATTGCTTAACAACACATATTTCAGAATATATCCCTATTGTTAAGCAACACATGACTGTATATATATATATATACAATGTTTTTCTAAAAGTGAGGCTTGTTAATACTACACAAGTCTTTTTTTTCAGAGCAAAATTGACATATCTGGTCAAACAAGACAGTTGCCTCCACTCCATCTGGGTCTGGTAGTGATATTTATAATCCTAACATTCTGGAAGGCTGAATCAGGAGAATTATAAGTTCAAGTCTAGTCTAGGCGATTTAGCAACCTAGCAAGATCCTTCTCAAAATTAAAAAGAAAAAAATTTTAAAGACCTGGGGATATAGCTCAGTGCAAAGGCCCTGGATTCAATTCCCAGTACCACACATACACAGAAAAGATACTGTCTCCACCCCTAAACAACTCCAGGCAGCCACAGCATGAGGGGGAGTATTTTTTCAAGCTACATCTGTCTTTTTCTTTCTGTTTTGAACAGTATTTGGAAGCTGGCCACACTTTGGCTTGCATGGCCCATAGCCTCAAGGGACTTCAAAGTGAGAAACCAAAATTAATGTGGAAGGAGACTTAAGGAAAGATTGAACGGTCTACTTGAGCCCTAAATGTGGCCACAAAGGAGCATGACATGAAAGGGACAAAACCTTTTGGAAACAACCCAGTCAAAGAACCAGGAAGGAAAAATCTGTGCACAATCTTCTGGCTGTGCCCTACACAATAGTAAACTGTGCTCTATTTACTACTGAATGCAGACTTGAAAAAGCCAGAAACAAGATGAGCATCATTTCATTGACCTTCTTTTCAAAAAAGAGGGGGTGAGCATGGTTGAGATATGACAACTACTGGCTGGCACTACAGTTTGGATCTGGAATGCTCCCCAAAAGTCTCGTGTATTTAGATGTTATAGATTATCTATGGAATCATGTGCTGTTAGGAGAATGGGGCCTGGTCTGGAGGGGTGGATTATGGGTGTGGTGGAAGACAGGCATGAGGTGAACTGGGGGCTTAAACCCAGAAGGGGCAGAACCCTGAGGCTGAACCTGGAAGGGGTGGATCACTGGGACAGGACCCAGAAGTGTATATGCGACTTCCTCCCTTCTTTGTGGGGAGTTGGCTTCCTGTCTGTAATGCTGTGAGGAGCTACCTCTACCTCTGCCTCCACCATGTTGCTACCACTGTTGCTGGCCACCCGTGAATGGACTGTGACCTTCTGATACTATGAGCTAAAATAAATGTGCATGTCAGGTATTGAGTCACAGCAATGAAAAGGTAACTAAGGCAGTTGGGGACTGTGAAGTAGCTGCCATATTTGAGGATCTGTTCTAATGGAAAAGTGGACAACATCATGAATCAGTGGGGGAATTTGAGTAGAGAGTAGGAAATTATTTAAAGTAAGAGAGAGAGAGAAACAGGGCACAGTAGCACATACCTGTAATTTCAGCTATTCAGGAGGCTAAAACAGAAAGACTGCAAATTGAAGGTAAGCCTGGGCAACTAAGTGAGACCCGGTCTCAACATGAAAAAAAAAAAAAAGCACTTGCCTAGCATGAGCAATGCTCTGGTACAATCCTCAGTACAAAAAAAGAAAGGAAAAAAGAAGAAAGAAAGAAAGAAATGCTAGCAATTAAAAGGTTAATATTAGTGATGAAGAAGTCCTTTGATAATAAAAGGAAAAAAAGAAAAAGAATTCTTTGACAAGACTATTAGTAAACTAGACAAAAAGAAAAGAAAGTAATGGACTTGAAGCTAGGTCAACAGAGATGAACCAAACTGTAACACAAAGACAGCAAAAACAAGCAAGTAACGCCCCCAAACTGCCGCCTGGTGTGTGGAACAATGTCCAGTGGTCTAGTGCTTGCTCAAAGGAGAAGGAAGAAGGAATATCTGAAGAGATGATCACTGAGACCATCCCAATTAAGTGGAAGATAACAAAGCTTAGATTCGTGCAGCTTACAGGAACTACTCAGGATAAATACAAAGAAGAATGCAACTAAACATATCACAGTGGAATTGCTGAAACCAAAAGTAAGAGAACATTTAAATTTTTTTAATTAATTAATTTTTGATGGTACAAGTGATTGAGCCCAGGGACTTCACCCTGAGCTATTTCTCTAACCTGTTTTGGGGTTTAGATGTTGAGACAGGATCTTGCTAAGATGCTAAATTGCCCCGACTGGTTTGACCTTGCAATTCTCCTGCCTCAGCCTCCCAGAGTACTGAGATGACAGGCTTGTTCCACTGGGCCAGGCTAAGAGAACATCTTGAAAGCAAATAGAGAGGAGAACTCCAATGGAAAAGAAACAGCCTTCTCATCAGAAACTTTGCCAGCCAGATTGTTCTTAGGGCCTAGCTGCTTGCAGGCCTTATGGGTCCACAGGATAATCCTGGAACAGCCTTCTAGGATATCCCTCTAGGTGCAGGTGGATACTAGTTTAGGCAGGTTTCTGTTGCCCGCTAAAACAATTGGTTGAATGTAACACTGACTCTGTTGGCGAGCATTCCTTAGGCTGTGGGCTCTCCTGTTCTTCATGGGCCCTAGAATTTTTTTTCTTTTTTATTTTTTGAGACAAGGTCTTGCTATGTAGTCCAGGCTTGCCTTGAGTTCCAGATCCTCCTGCCTTAGCCTCCCAGGTGCTGGGGTTACACGCGTGTGCTACCATGTCCCCATTTAGCTCTTCCTCCCCACTCAGTTCTTCTTCTTGGTCCTCATACGTAAGGCCCTGGGCTGGCTGTGGCTTCATCATCCCTCAAAGACTATTGGCTTTGAATTGGGAGGAGGTAGCCGAGGTAGAGACTGGGTATAGTAGCCACTGACTCAAATGTGATCTGCCTGCTGCCCCAGACTCATTCCAGCACAACCAAGGCTTGAGCACAGCTGGCACACCAGCCAGAGCTCTGCGGAGGCGTGGCTACTGCCATCACGACAGTGTCTGTAACGATGGTGTGGGGGTGGGGGGACAACTGTGAATTCAGGGCCACCATGACATAAAGATCCAAGTTTCCTCTGCCACCACACTCACCATTCTGAGGGCCTGTGTGAGCTCTTGCTGCCAAATTTCTGAAAGGGTTCCTTCCCGGCAAGAGCCACTAGGGGGCAGCAAAGTGCTTACGTAAAGCTCCTCAACCCAGAAACAGAGGCGGATCCGGAGCCTGGGAGCAGCTGAGGCACAGGCTAAGTAATCTTCTAGGGTCCGTCTGAGAAGTTACTGAGTTGAGCATGGAGGGCACATGTGGTAAAGAGAGGACACACACAGGATTCCTGACCTACCCTTTGGACATCTAGATCTTCAGATGACATGTGGCAGCCAAAGGCTTTTCCTCCCCACTTGACCACCCAGCCCCATCAGGGTCTTCAGCTCTGCAGTCCAGACATCTGTCATTGCAAATGACTCATTAGGCAACTGGTTTTTTGGACCTTCGCCAGCAGAACCTTCCTATAGACGTCCTCAAACATGTATCGTGTGCTCATTCATTCACTCCTTCAACACACATCTACTGGGCATATAATACTGAGGCCAATTAGCACCTGACTCTCCCCTTTCCTTCCTCTGATGGTTGGAAGACTGCACAGTATGGCCAGAGGCTGCGTGCCCTCTTCCTCACTGACTTTCACTTGTCCTCTGCCTCCCAGAAGGGAGTGGCACAGCTCGCTTCACTGTCCTCTCACCACCACTGGGGTCACCTGTGCTGCTCTCTGGGCTACCCCAGAGACTTAGAGCTGGCCACCGCTTTCCCATTACTGTCATTCTACATGCTGCCACCTCTTTAAAGCAGTAGGAAAATTAATATGGTCAAGATCAGGGAAGGAGGGAGGGATGCGGGGCCATTATTAACATTCCCAGTCTCTCTAAGTCCTAAAAAGCTATGATTAACATAGCTAACCCTTCTGAAGAGTCCCTGGTTTTGGCCCAGTCATTTTTTGGGGAGACACAACAGCTGTCAGTCAGCTGGTGTTTCCTCATTATATAAAACTGCAGCCATGACAGCTGTGACTATCCTAGATACTTCACATCCACTCCAGAAAATGGCTGTCTAGCTTGAACTTATTTTTGTCTTTATTTTTGACACAGGGTCTTACTGTGTAGTTTAGCTGGTTCTGAACTCACTATGTAGCCCAGGCTGGCCTCGAACTCACAGCAATCCTCATGCTTCAGCCTCCAAAGTGCTGGGATTACAGGCGTGCACAGGCGCGCGCCACCATGACCAGCTAGTACGTGGTGCTGGGTAATCAAATACTGGACCTTCAGCTTCTTAGGCAAGTGCTCTAATCACTGAGCTATGCCCCCGGCCCTTGAATTCATTTTTTCCTGAACTCATTCTGTAGCCCAGTCTGGCCTTGAACTCACAGCTATCCTCTTGCCTCAGCCTCCTGAGTGCTGGGATTACAGGCATGCACCACCACACCTGGCTTTGTGATGCTGCAGAATCAAACCGAGGATTTGGTGCTTGCTAGGTAAGTGCTTTAACCACCATGCCATTCCTCCAGCCCGTTAACTATTATTAAAACACACTCTTAATCGCTTTCCCATTGCTGGGACTCCAGCTTGATCTTAAGCAGTAGAATTGAATTTGGAGCGATCACAGGCTTGGCTACACTGGCAGCGGCCCTCCCGCACTTCTCAGGGTAGCCTAGGAGGACTCCCTCTGGGGCACTGACCTCCACGGTACTGCAGCACATATCTTGTTTAAATCATGTCTTGTTCTAGTAGCCCTGAAAATCTGCTTATAATTTATTTCTCGGGTAGTGTGGGCTTGGAAGGTCCTATAAGCCTATTTAGGATCTTATCCTGAGTAGTGTGGGCCATGCGGCTGCTCTTAAAGAAACAGCTGAGGGCTAGCAGAATAACACAGAGGTTAGAGTGCTTGCCTAGCAAGTGCAAGGCCCTTGATTCGATTCCTCAGCATGCACCTGTAATCCCAGAACTCAGGAGGCTGAGACAAGAGGATTACTGTGTGGTTGAGGCCAGCCTGGGCTACATGGTGAGTTCAGGACCAGCCAGGATTACAGAGTGAGATCCTTTTTGAAAGAATGAGAGAAAGAAAGAAAGAAAGAAAGAAAGAAAGAAAGAAAGAAAGAAAGAGAGAGAGACAGAGAGAGAGAGAGAGAGAGAGAGAGAGAGAGAGAGAGAGAGAGAGAGACAGACAGACAGAGAGAGAGAGAGAGAGAGAGAGAAATAAAGAGCTATGACTGCTAGGGGTAGTTAGGCCTAAAGAGCTCCAGAGACCAGCAGCTGATAAAGATCAAGACAGAGAGTAGCAGCCATCAGAGTAGACAGACAATGGCTGGCATAAACTGGTAGCAGCCAGCAGCAGCAGAGATCAGCAACTGGAAGTTGGCCAACAGAGTCCAGTATTAACTGGTTGACTTGCGGCATCAGGGTTGCTAGCAAAATGCACTGTGTCAATTCATCATTTCTAACTCAATCAAGCAAAAGAACCCTCATCTCTGGCAACAACACTAGTCAGTGGAGGTAGTGGCACAGACCAGTGATTAGAGCACTTGCCTAGGACACATGAGGCCCCGGGTTCTATCCCCCAGTACCACATAAGCTGGGCATGGTGGCACATGCCTATATTCTCAGCACTCGGGAAGCTGAGGCAAAAGGTTGCTGTGACTTTGACACTAGCCTGCTGGGTTACATGAGTTCAGAGCCAGCCTGGAACATGGATCAAGACACTGTCTCAAAATAAACAAACAATTTTTAAAAACAACAAACTAGACAATATTTTACATATCAGGAATACAGTTGCAGATAAAATGGATTTTTTAAAAACCTAGCTGGGTCTGGTACCACAGGCCTGTAATCCCATCACTTTGGAATGCTGAGACAGGAGAATCACAAGTTCCAGCACATCCTGGGCAACTTAGCAAGACCCTGTCTCAAATAAACAATAAAAAGGGGCTGGGGATGTAGCTCAAAGCAAAAGCCATGTTCAATCCCCAGTAATGTACAAAGAAAAATCCTCTTATGAAGCTTAAATTCTATGGAGGGGACAGACAAGAAACAAAAATAAATTAGTGAAGCACACAGTTTGCTGGATGGTAAAAGGCACATGGAGAAATACAAATACAAATTTTTAAGGAGGGATGAGATAGAATGCAAGAGTTGCAGTGTAACAGAGAGGTCACAGCAGGCCCCTCTGGACTGATGTTTGAGTAGACCTGAAGCTCGCTGTGGGGAAAGATCACGGCAGGTGACAAGCCCGGCCCAGGTGGGGCACGGTGCACGTGGCATACCCAGGAATCAGCAAAGTGTCCCATGTGGCTGAGGTGGGTGAGGGAGTGGCAGCATAGGAGAAGTGGTACTGGAACAATAACGGGGGACAGATCATACGAAGCCATCTATGTATGTTTGTGGGCTCTAAAATGAAATGGGAATCATTGTGGAATTTTGAGAATTGACACACTCTGACCTCCATCACGATATTGAATGCAAACAGAAGGTGGGATGGAGCAGTAGGGAGACCAGCTGGAAGGTAACGCAATTCCCATGGTATGCAGGAAAGCCAAGTCAATGAGCTCACCAGAAAGCCTCCCCTTCTGGAGGCTCTCCCACGCTCTGCTCACGCATCTCTTCCAGCGCCGGCCCGTACTGCCTTTGCTCTGGGATTAGTGGTAAGCACATACATCCTCAAGTCCACAAGACCTGAAGCTATGAGCAGAGGTCCAACTGCCACACAGCCATAATTCCCCCAAGCCCCACCACCTACAGGGCTGGGCACATAGCAGAAAGAGGTCAATGTCTCCCAAAGGAATAAAAGATTCAACTCCGCTAAGGCCAAATTACATTGCTTTTGCCTCTGGGACTTCTCCCACTGTTTCTGCTTAGAGAGCTACATCTCATTGTGTTAAACACTGCCACCATGACAAACCTAATTCAGTATGTTAGACACATTTCATGGTCCCTTGGTACAGCCATGTTTACGTGATACAACTTGTCACTGGCCAGCCCAGACAGCTTGTCTGAGCTGGCAGGAAGCACACACAAAACACTTCCAAAGCTACTGGCCTCCTTGGAGAATCTTGAGAACAAATTAAATGAGTAATTGTTCATTTATTGATTCCTTAAACACTTATTGAACACTTACCATTGGTGCCATGCTCTGTATAGCAAAAGTGAAAAAGACCTCACTGTAAACATAGGGTTCTGACTATGCGCAAAGCACTGGAACAGTTACAAAAA
This sequence comes from Ctenodactylus gundi, assembly GCA_004027205.1. Classification (NCBI taxonomy): domain Eukaryota; kingdom Metazoa; phylum Chordata; class Mammalia; order Rodentia; family Ctenodactylidae; genus Ctenodactylus; species Ctenodactylus gundi. The sequence goes on along the minus strand of PVKB01004826.1, from coordinate 80,091 downwards.
CAGAAGTAGGTTCCTGTACCCTTGAGAACTCACCGCCCATGCATCCATTTGCCCACCCACTGGTGGCAGAGTGGACAAGTCTTAGGGAATCCAAGGAACTAGGGCAGTTTTTTTTTTGTTTGTTTGTTTTTGTTTTTAGGCAGGGTCTCACTCTATAGTCCAGGCTGGTTCTGAACTCACTATGGAGCTCAGGCTGGTCTCGATCACACACAGCATGCTTTTACCCCATCCTTCTGAGTACTGGAATTACAGGTGTGCACCACCATTCCTGGTTTATGTGATACTGGGAAATTAAGCTCAGGGCCTTGAGCTTGCTAGGCAAGCGCTCTTACAGCTGAGCTATTCCTCCTGCCCCAGGACAATATTCTAATCATAGAGCATTTTTATAGAACAGCCCATTTGATGTAAGTGGTTCAGTGTTTAAAAGCCAGATCAACCCAGCTGGGATTGGATTTGGAAGGGATTGAAGGCTACCCTCTGTTTTCTTCTCTGTAGATAGTGGAGTTACTGACAATTTTTGAGGACAGTCAGGGTATTTACTGCATCTGTGCTTCAGAGATGTTGCTGTGGCAATGAGGAAACTTTACAGAAAATCCCAGAGAAGCAAAATGAAGGTTGAACTAAAATAGTGTAAATTACTAGTTATGAGACAGGTGCAATGGTGCACACCAGTCATCCCAGACTTGTGGAAGGTTGATGCAGGAAGTTCGCAGGTTGGAGCCCAGATTGGGGAATTTAGCAACTTAGTGAGATCCTGTCTCAAAATAAAAAAGAAAAAATTATTTAAAAAAAGAGTTGGGATGTAAAGCTGAGTGCAAAGCAGTACTCCCCACACATTGTTATGGTCTGTATCTGGGATGTGCCCCAAAAGCCTCAGGTATTTGGATATTGTAGAATACCTGTGGAGTTATGTGCTATTAAGAGGTGGGGCCTTGGTCTGGGGCATAGCTCAGCGGTTAAAGTGCTTACCTAGCAAGTACATGGTCCTAGCTTTGATTCCCCAGCATCTTATAAACTGGGCATGCTGGCACATGCGTGTAATCTCAGCACTTAGGGGGCTGATGCAGGAAGATTGCCATGAGTTCAAAGCCAGTCTGGGACTTCAGAGACCCTGACTCAAAAAAAAAAAAAAAGATGGGGGCCTTGTCAGTTGGGACTGAACACCAGAGCTTGACCCAGAAGGGGCCGATCACCGGGACATGATCTGGAAGTATATATACTAGCTCCACCCTTCCGTGCTCACTTAGCTTCCTGTTTGCCATTTCATTAACCGCTTTTCTTCCTGCTGGGCCTCTGCTCTGTGCTTCCACCATTGCCAGCTGCCCATGAATGGATTGAAACCTTCTGAAATTGCGCCAAAATAAATCCTCCCTTAAGTTCTGCATGTCTGTTACTGTGCCCCAGCAATGAAAACGTAACTAAGACACACATGCATGCAACACACACACACACACACACACAAAGAACCAATCATGACTGATTTACTTATGCATGTACTTATTTATGGGTTGTATTAATTTTTTGTGGTACTGGGAATCAGGCCCAGAACCTTCACACTGAGTTACATCTCCAGACCCCTCTCCGCGCCCCCCTTTTTGAGGCAGAATCTCATTCTGTAGTCCAGGCCAGTCCTGAGCTGACTTCGTAGCTTTGAACTCAACAGCAATCCTTCTGCATCCACCTCCCAAGTGCTAGGATTACAGTCGTGTGCCACCATCTCCAGTTTACATAATGCTGAAGAACTGAACCCAGGGCCTTGTGCTTGCTAGGCAAGATCTTTAGCCACTGAACTATTTCTTTGGCCCTTTTTTTCTTCTTTTTTGAGACAGGGTCTCTCTCTGTAGTCCAGGCTGATCCTGAACTCACTATGTAGCCCAGGCTAGCCTTGAATACATGGAAATCCTCCTGCCACAGTCTTCCAAGTGCTGGAATTAAGAGAAAGCATGAGCCACTATGCCCAGCTATTATGTGGTGCCTGGGCCTCACACTTGCCAGGCAACTGCTCTAACCACTGTGCTACTCCTCTACTCCTGGGCTCAAAATTGTGATCCTCCTGCCTCAGTCTCCCAAAATGCGAGGATTATAGGGTTTAGCCACTGGGCCTGGCTATATGCCCTTGTCTGTTCACAGACACATCTATTACATGCAAAAACTTGTGCTAACTGATGGCTGGATATGACAGATAGGGCAAAACGAGAAAAATAAAATCCTGTGTATGGCCTCAAATATTTCCAATCAAATGAAAGACATAAACTGGTAACCCCGACCATACTGTCCCCTTAACCTCCATGATAGGACTGATCCTCTTCTGGTTGTCCTCCCACAGTTTCCTTTTAGCCTTCTGCCTGTGTGTTGTGAAGGGAGCACCAGTGCCTGGATTCTCTCCTTCCGTCTAGCCACAGGATATCCCACAATAATTCACCTTCCCACCTGGCTTCGAATATCAGCTATGTGCAGATGACTTGGAAATCCCCAGCTATAATCTCTCTCCTGAGCCACAGAGATAGGTATGCAAACATCCAGCTGACCATCTGAACCTATTACCCACTGGCACTCGCATCTCGGCTCACCATTCCAGCTCATGCCTCAAGGCATATGTGCCTTTGTCTCGGTGTGTCACCACCAGCCTCCATCAGGTGCCAACATGGGAAGCTCATGCTTCATCTCTTATACCCACACAACCAATCTATCACCAGCCCTGTCAGGTCTATTTCTTCTCTTAAGTAACTACCCTAATTGAGGCCACTGACTGGTATTCCTGTCTCTAATTTTACTCTTGTAATCAATGTTCCATACTAGGCCAGAGACCCAACATGCAGACCTTATACCACAGTCATACTTAAAAATTCTCAGTTGTTGTGGTTACATGTCCGTAATCTCAGTACTCTGGGAGGCTGAGGCAAGAGGATCATAAGTCAAGCCCAGTTTAAACTGTTACCAAATTTAGCGACTTAGCAAGACTCCGACTTAAAAAAATTTTTTAAAGGCCTGGGATGTAGCTCAGTGGCAAAGGACCTGGGTTTAAACCCAAGTACCACCACCACCACAACAAACCCCTTAAATGGCTCTTCTTTTTTTTTAGGCTAGAGTCTAATCATGACCTATTAACATTGTGACAGTTCTTCATCAGCTTGGTGGTATGATATTCCCTTGCATAGATGTACCATGATTTATCAGTCCTCTCCTAACAGATGTTTGATTTCTAAATTTTTGCTACTATAAATAATGGTATAACTTAATATATAGCTTTACTTTTTTGTTTTGTTTTGAGATGAGATCTTATTTTGTAGTGCAGGCTGATCCTGAACTTGTTCTGTAACCCAGGCTCACCTCAAACTCACACCAATTCTCCTCTCTCAGCCTCCATAGTACTGGGATGACAGGTATGCACCACCATGCCCAGTTTATAGCTTATTTTGCATGTGTACAACTATACTAAATCAGAAATATATCCATTTGTAATTTTGACAAGTATCGGCAATTTATAGTTCTACCAGACATACGAAAGGCTTATTTCCTCACAACCATGCCAAGGGCGTATTGTCAAACAGTTGAATTTTTTTTTGAGACAGTCTCATTTTTTAATCCAGGCTGGTTCTGAACTCACTGAGTAGCCCAGGCTGATCCCACACTTACGGCAGTCCCCCTGCCTCAGCCTCCCAAGTGCTGGGGCTGCAGGTGGGCACTGTCACACCCAGCTAGTATGCAGTGCTGGAGAATCAAACTCAGGGCCTTGCCCTTATTGGGCAAGCACTCTGTTATGCTACTTCTCCAGCTCCAACATTTGAATTTTTGGTCAATCTGTAGATAAGAAATTATATCTAAATGTGGTTTCATTTTTTTGTGTGAGAGAGGTTGAGCATTTTTTATAAGACTAAGAGCCATTTATCCTTCCTTTTTTGTTTGTACTTCTATTTTCTTATTGGATTTTTGTTCCTTTTCATATTGATCTGAAAAGATTCTGTATATATTAAGCAAATTAGTCCATCTGTCTTTTACATGAGTTGCAGATATTTCCCTGCTTTGTTATTTGTTTGAGTTCATGGCTTTCTTTTTTTTTTTTTTTTTTTTGCTCTGCAGCAATTATAGATTTTTATGTTGACAGAATTTATCTTTCTTATAAGCTTTGAGAAATTTTCTACCATTCTAAAAAACTATCCACTACAGCAGTTAAGATTTGTAGATTTACTCTTATATATTTATTTTAAACATAATTGATTCATATGGATTTTAGTGTAAGAACTTGAGATACCATATTGTTTTTCCAGGTGGCTACACAATTATCTCAGTACTACTTCTTATTGTATAATGTACTTGCCATGCTAAAGACAATGCTACCCTTATAATACACCAACACTGTTAATGTCTTGGGTTTATTCCTGGACTATTTTGTTCTTGTAATGAAATTATACATGCTTAGCATCTTCTGGATTTTACTATTTTGATTATTGTGCCTTTTAGTGGTTTACTATCTGATTTTTCTCTCATTAGCTTTTTTCTTTATTTTTTCAGATAGGGTCTTGCCCTGTAGTCTAGGCTGGTCCTGAACTCACTATGTAGTCCAGACTGGCCCAGAACTTACAGCAACCATCCTGCCTCAGCCTTCTAAGTGCTGGGATTTTAAGTATGCACCATCACGTCCAGCTAATTTTAATGTAATACTGGGGAATTGAACCCAGGGCCTTGTGCAAGCCAGGCAAGTACTTCAACTGCTGAGCCGTGCCTCCAGACTTTATTATAAACTTTTTTCAAAATGTTCATGATGCAGAAATTTTTTATATTAACTTTATATTCAGGTTATGTAGTGTGTTGACATTTTTATTAGAATGTATTAAATGTTTGTATTAATTAATTTATGGTGACTTGACATCTTTACGATAGTGATTCTTTCTACCCTGAGATAGAGTATGCCTTTCCATGTATTCAAGCTATTCTTCTCCCCCCCCCCCCCATACTAGGGATTAAACACGGGAATTTTACTTTGAACTACTTACAATCTCCAGCCTTTTTTATTATTTATTTTTTTATTTGGCTGGGGGAATAGCACAGTGGTTAGTGGTTAAAGTACTTGCACAGTAAGCGCAAGGCCCCGAGTTTGAATCCCCAGCACCACATAAATCAGGCATGGCACACATGCCTATAATCCCAGGACTAAGGAGGCTGAGGCAGGAGAACTGCCATGTGTTTGAGACCAGCCTGGGCTTGTGACCACAGGACCAGCCTGGATTGCAGACGGACAGACATCGTCCAGCTAAGTCATGGCTTCACTTGTGGTTTTCCAACCCCAGACTCCCAAAGTACTGGTATTGCAGGCCTGTACCACTGATTGGGTGGAGCTTCAAAGCCTCCTAACCTCCGACTATGACCTTTGATAATATTTTAGTTTTGGGCACCTAGATCTAGCAGATCTAGTTAAGATTACTATTGGCTAATTGTTGTTGATAATGTAAAATGACATGTTTTATTCCCTTATACTTTCACTGTTCCTTTGTGAAGGGTCAGGGGAGAGCAGGTCACAGTCTCCTACTCCCACAAATTATGCAGTTGTTACCCACATTGGGGGAAATCGTAGGAATCAGCACAACCCAAGCACAATGAATGAAAACCACCTTCATGATCATGGTCTATCCCTGGCAGGTAATATCTACTTTTCTTTTTTCTTTCAGAGACAGGGTCTAACGCTATAGTCCAATCTTTGTGATCATGATATCTACCCTGTCAGGTAAATGTTTTTCTTTCTTTCTTTCTTTCCTTTTCCTTCTGAGACTGGGTCTGATGCTGTAGTCTAGGCTGATCCTGAATTCCTTGTTCCTCAGGTTGATCTGGGAATCTTTGTGATCATGGTATCTCCCCAGCCAGGTATCTTTCTTGTTTCATTTCCTTTCTTCCTGTCTTCTTCTTTCTTGAGACAGAGTCTAATGCTGTAATCCAGGCTGATCCTGAATATCTTATGTAATTCATTTGGCCTCAAACTCACAGCAATCTTCCTGCATCAGCCCTCCAAGTACTGAGATTAGCGGAATGTGCCACCAGGCCCAGTTAATTTTTTATGTGGTGCCGGAAAATCAACCCAGGCCTTGCAAATGAAGACAATGCACTAATCATTGAGCTATGCCTACAGCCCTGTTTTTGTTTGTTTGAAACAGGATCTCACTCCATAGTCCAGGCTGATCCTGAACTATGTATTCCAGACTGACCTTGAACTCACAGAAATCCTCCTGCCTTAGTCTCCCACAAGCTGAGATTACAAGTGTGTGCCACCACGCTGGGTGCTGGGAATGGAACCCTGGGCCTTACACATTAGGCAAGCACTTTAACCACTCAGCTATGCAAAACATTACTTTTTCCTTAAAGAGAATAAGAAATAAGACTATTCTAAAGCCAAATAAGAGTGACCAATGCCCGGGAACACGAATTTAGGTTCCCCAAATAGTACACTCCCAAGAGATAGCAGTTACATGTGGTATTATAGGTGCAAAACTTAAGAAAGTCATAAACCAAAGCCCTTTTAAAAAACCATGGTGAAAGCATCAGGTAGGCTGGTCACCCTGAAAGGCAGTGGGGAATCATTACTATAAGAATCAGATGCTATCTGAGGACACTCTTAGGCCTCTGATTGGTGGAAAGCTAGGGATTCTGCTTTTACTTAAAATTTTAAAAGTTTACTTAGTAGTGACAGGAGGGGCTGGAGGATAGCCCAGAGGTTAGAGCATTTGCTTGGTAAGCACAAAGGTCCTGGGTTTGATTTTCCTGGCATCACATAAGCTGGGTGTAGCAGTCCATGTCTGAAGTTCCAGCATTTCCTGGTGAGTTCCAGACCAGCCTGGACTACAGGGTGAAATCCTGTCTCAAAAACAAAAACAAGAAAAAAGAGAAACTTAGTAGCTACAGAAATGTTACATATTAAAGGATTTACCACAGGATGTTAAATCAGATACAGAAGAGGAGGACAACAGATGTGGCCATGAAAAAGCGCCAAGATAGCCTATGATAATCTGCCTATGTAAAATACCCCAACATCTCCACAAGTCCTTGGGAATCCAGTTAGCTGATCATATTATGCTCATTGTGACTGAAGCTACTTTCGGGGGGAACTTTGGTTCACAACCCCTAGCCTCGTATCTCATATCCAATCCATCAGTAAGTCCTTGTTCTGCCTTTAAAATATGTCACCTCTTTAGAAAAGAGCACTCTACTCTCATCAAGTACAGATACTATACTGCATACACTACACCAAAGATGTCCTCCAAAATATGTCCTTATTCACCATCTCCATAATTACCTGGGTTTACTTCTCACCTGGACTGTTACCAATAGCCTCTGACCTTTATTCACCCTTTGCCCTCCTCCCCCAACAATCCATTCTTTATAAACAGTCAGAAGGACCATTTAAGCAAATCAGTCAGGTCATAAGAGGCTCTTACTTGAAATCCTTAAGGGCTTTCCAAAGTACTAAGAATAAAGGCCAGTTGGGCATGGTGGTACATGTTTGTAATCCCAAAACTCTGAGAGGCTGAGGAAGGAGAATCACAAATTTAACTTCTACCTCCGCAACTTGGTGAGATCATGTCTCAAAATAAAAAATAAGGACTGAGGATACAGCTCAGTGATAGAGCATTCCTGGTTCCAGGAGGGTAAAAGAAAAGAAAGAAAGAAAGAAAAAAGCTGGGCCTGTTGGTGCAGGTCTGTAATCCTAGCACTCTGGGAGGCTGAGGCAGGAGGACCACAAATTGGTCCAGCATGTCCAACTTAGTTCCATACTGTGAACTATAAGGTCTGACATGATCTGCATGTGAACTTGTGTGTGTTTTCATCTTCTTCCTTTTTTTAGATCATCCCCTTCTAGCCATACTGTGCTCCTTCCTGTTTCTCAAATTCATCAAACTCTTTTCTGCTTCAAAGCCATGCTGACCTTCTCATTGTATCATCTTACCTCAGCTCTTTGCGTGACTGATCCTTTACCAACCATCAAGTTTCATGGCTAGGGCATAGCTCAGCTCTGGGTTCCCCAGCACCACATAAAAATTAGCTGGGTGTGGTGGTGTACACCTGTAGTCCCAGCACCAAAGAAGCTGAGGCAGGAGGACCACTATGAGGTCAAGGCCAGTCTGGGTTTCATAGTGAGTTTAGGACTGAACTATAGCTTGCCTACAAAGCAAGATTCTGTCTCAAAACAAAATAAAAATCCCACCATCAAATTCCAGCACACTTGTCACCTCTCTACTCTCATCAAGCACAGATATTATACTGCATACACCACACAGTACCTGGTATAATTCACCTACTGTGCATCAAATTTTTTTTGAGATAGGGTCTCACTCTAAAGTCCAGGCTGGTCCTCTTGCCTCAGCCTCCCAAGTGCTAGGAATACAGGCATGCGCCATCGCACCCCAAATATGTGGTACCAGGGACTCGAATTCAGGGCCTTGTGCTTGCTAGGCAAGCGTTCTAACCCTTGTGCTACTCCTCCAGCCACCAAACTCAAATCTTTCATTAGAGATAATATGGGTACGTGCTCATTGCACAGGTTCTATCAATAAATGACGAGGGCATTCCAGAAGCAGAAAGCTCTCCTAACTGCCAGGACCAAAAAGGATGTCTTTCTTTCAAGTGTCTTTGACACTTGAATCCTCTGGGAAGATCTAGGTGACTTACTTTTGTTTGCAATCTTTTAAGTACTAGGGATCAAGCCCAGGGCTTTTGCACTGAACTACTACTCCCCCTCTATTATACCTTGAGACAGTGTCTCCCTAAGTTGCTAAATTGCCCAGGCTGGGCTCAATCTCCCAGAGTGCTGGGATTACTGGCCTGCACCATCTAGCAGTACTGGAGGTTAAGCCCAGAGCCTCACATGCTAGGAAACCACTCTACCACGGAGCTACATTCTCAGCCCGAGGTGCTTAAAACAAATACAATTTCTCTTTTAGAGAGGGAGAGAGAAAGGGAGAGGGAGAGGGGAAAAGGAGTGGAAGGGGCTGGAGGAACGGCTCAGCGGTCAAGCGCTAAGTCAAGTTCGATTCCCTAGCACCTCATAAACTGGGCGTGGTGGCGCATGCCTGTAATCCCAGCACTCGGGAGGCTGAGGCAGGAGGATTGCCATGAGTCCAAGGTCAGCCTGGGCTACACTGTGAGTTCAGGACCAGTGAGAGACCCAGTCTCAAAGAAAACCAAACCAAACCAAACCAAACAAACAAACAAAAAAACACAGGGAGTGGGAGAGGGAAAGGAGAGGGAGAAGGGGGGAGAGATAGAGAGAGCACAAGCGCAAGGGCGTGAGGCACAACACAGCGGTTACAGTACTTGCCTATCAAGCGCAAGGTCCTCAGTTGGATTCCCTATTCTTCAAATAAACAGGACACGGTGGCGCACGCTGTAATATCGACACTCGGGAGGTTGAGGCAGGATTGCCCTGAGTTTGAGACAAGCCTGCGCTACATTGTGAGAGTTCAGGACCAGGCTGGACTACGAAGCGAGGCCCTGTCTGAAAACAAAAAATAGTGGATTTTTCTAGTTTTCCCAGGCGTTTCTCACAGCCTCGGACTCTCAACTTTCCGGTCCGCTGGGGCTCATTCGCCCTTCTCTGCATTCCCCGGTCCTCTCCCCTCCCCCAGAACTACCTCCAGCAGTTTGGATGCACAGCTCCTTCTCCCACGGTCTTCGCCTTCCTAGGAACGCGACCCGTGATCCTTCAGCCGTTCCTTGGACATTCATGTCCTTATTCTAATATACACATCTCTCTCGCTAGAGCAAACGCCACATTTTCTCGGGGGTCTCGTGCCTAGCATAGGGCCCGACAGACTAGTTTCTCTAAAATTAGCTGGAATCAACACATACCGTCCCTGGGAAACACTCAAAAGACTCAACACCCAGTGCGAATTCCAAAACCGTAATCACACTCCGCGATTTCGTTCCGCCTTCAGTATCGTCCCTAGTCTTGCCTTTCCCCGTATTCCCTCCCACGAGCGGTGAAACTTTCCCGGAGCCTACACTCCTAGATGTTTCCCTACAAACTAGCCCAACTGGAAAAGATGTTACTTCCGGGTCTTGACAAAACGGTTAACACCTTCGTTGCCATGGCCACACCCCCTCCAACACGTTTCCAGGGCGAACCGGAAAAGATAGTTCATAACCCGGAAGTAGGCGTGTCTCACGGAAGCCGGCTTTGGCCCTGCGGCTGCTGCTGTCGCCGCGGAGAAATTGTTGGAGCTGGAAGCCTAGGAATGGTGAGACCTCGCGATTCCTGTCTGAGCGCTTTGAATAGAGTTGGGGGGCGAAAAATGGAGTTTCCCAAAGTGCTCCTGGGGACAACACCCGACAAAGTTTCGGGCCCCGCCCCAGTAGAGCCCCGAAAATGTGCGCATGCGTGCTTGGGTTGGTTTAGGCGGTGGCCCGAGGTGTTACGCATGCGCTAAGGTGACCTCCCGAAGTTGTGGGAATTGGCCGTTCTCTTGGGGGCTTAAGCCGAGGCTACGGGAACGTCAGGGTTCCTTAGGTGTTGTCCGTTGTGTTGCAGAGCTGGCTTCATCACTACTTGTACCCCATCCCCTGAAGCCGATCCGGACCTAGTCCCTACCTTGGGTGTGCTCTAGCGGGAGAAGGGACGAGGTGGGGCGGAAAGGGGGGTGCACACTGCTTCAGTCGGCCTGCGGGATCCGGCCCCTTCACTCTCTCCTTAGGTGTCAGGACTCCCACCTGTATCCTGTGGAGCGGCGCTGGAGCACCCCTGGGGGCAGGGCTCAACTTGGGCCGCTCTGGTCTCAGGGGGCGGGGCCCATAGGCCCCTGATGCCTGGTACTGAGTTACTTAGGCTTGAAAGCGCGCCAGGGGGAGGCCCCGCCCACCGAGGGCAAATGATACTTCCCTGCCCACGTTTTTTAGCTCCCACAAGGTAGTATCCACCTCAGCTGTGAATGGAAACAAAAAAAACTCTCTTGTTGATTTGTTGTCAGATTGCTTAACCTGTAAACTCCCTAAAACAGTGTGCGTTTGTCCATTTTCTGGACTCTATAGCTAACACAGAGTATAGCTTTTAGGTATCAGTGACTTTCACCAAGCTGCAGTAGTGTGACATTTAGAGTCGTGTTCCTATTTCCACATTTTGTGTCTCTTAGCTTATAGGACGCTGGGGGACTTGAGCTGGTGTAAGGAGGTGAGGCTGGCCCCTTGGAAACCACAGCCTCAGGAAGCCTCATTTCTCCTTTGCAGAATCTCCTCTCAGCCTCTAAGCTCGCCTGGTCAGAATCCTTGGATGAGCCTGTGGGACCCTTCCTTCTAGCCCTGTGGTTTGGAACCAGTGGCTTTGGGACTGTAAGAGGATGGACAAAGGTACTTTGTGGCTGGACCAGTACCCCAAACAATTGGGTGCCAAGCATCTGCTGATTCTACTCAGTGCCTGGCACGTAACGTCTTTTGGTCCTGGCTGGACCTACCACCTTCCCCTGGGTCAGCATCACCCACATACCTCTCAGCATTGCCAGTTGACCGACTTGCTGTTGCTTTGCTGCTCTTTAATACATTGCATTTTCATGGTAGAGGGAGCAGTTCTACCTAAAGCCAACTGTGTCAGCATCACCACTCTGACCTGAGTACCATGTCCTGCACAACAGGTCACATGGCACTAGAACTATCTGGCTTAGAAGGTCTGGGTCAGGTCTCAACCAAGATGGGATCTGGATAGCTGAGGAATTCTCATCTTAAAATTGCAAGGGTCAGAGTTGGGGGGAAATTGCCCAGGAGTTAGAGTGCTTGCCTAGCAAGCATAAGGCCTGGGTTCAACTCCCCAGCACCACATAAGCCAGGAGTGGTGGTGTATGCCTATAATTCCAGCACTCAGTGAGTTTGAGGCTTCCTGGGCTACACAGTGAATTCAGGATGAGCCTGGACTACTGAGGAGAGGTCTCATACACAGAGACTCAGGCTCTGATAGGCAAATGGGAATTCTGAGTTAACCATTTCTCTTTTTCTAGATTCTCATGGGCTGCTAGATTCCTCCCTGATGCCATCAGGCACAGCCAGCCGCTCGGAGGATGAGGACTCACTGGCAGGGCAGAAGCGGGCGTCTTCCCAGGCCTTGGGCACCATTCCTAAACGAAGAAGCTCCTCCAGGTAGACAGAGTGTAAAGGGACTGGTAAGATAGTGAATACCTTTGGCATTAGGTGCTACAAGCCTTTGTCTGTCTCTGTTAGGAGTGGCTGCCTGAGCCACTCTGGGAAGACCTAAGGATCATGTCTTTTGGTCGTGGCTGGACCTACCACATTCCCCTGGGCCAGCTTTTTCAGTTTCTCCCCATGGTACTGAGGCCATGAGAGGAGGTCATCTCAGAGGACCAGCGTGTGACAGTTCCACACCACCTAGCCCAAGGCTGGTGGAAAATGAAAACAACAATGCAGTTAGCTCCTGCTGGGAGCCTGTTCTATTCTGGTGACTGTGTGTGTGTGTGTGTGTGTGTACATCAGAGAAGGGTAAGTCACTTGACAGGACCCTCCATAGGTTCATCAAGAGAAAGAAGTTTGATGACGAGTTGGTGGAAAGCAGCTTGGCGAAGTCCTCTACCCGAGCAAAGGGGGCCAGCGGAGTGGAACCAGGGCGCTGTTCTGGGAGTGAACCCTCTTCCAGTGAGAAGAAGAAGGTGAGGAAATGGAAGAGACGAGTTCAGGGAGGGGAAGCAGCAGCCGTGCCAGATTTTTATGTCTCCCTAGAACATTTGCCAGCTGCTAAGAATTCTGCGAAGAAGGCTTATGAGAAGACCACGCTGCCCCAGCCCCCACCCCAGATCCCTGCACCCCCTCTCCCTGCTCTCCTGCTGTATATGCCTTCCTCCCTCCCCCTGCCAGTGCATCCTGTATCACATTCCGTGTGGGAGGCATGGAGCATGCATCTATTCTGGGAACAGACAGCCTGTTCCAAGCCTTGCAGGGTTTAAAAATAACCCCCAGGTGGCATTGCTCTGGCCCCAGACACTGTACCAGCAAGAGTGTTTTCCTGATAGTCTTCCCACCCACCCTCCATTCTGGGGTTGGGGAGTATTACCAGCAAAGAAAAGACCCCATATGGTTAAAGATTACGTGTAAATAATTTGGCGGGGGTGGGGTGGGTATTAGAAAGCTGAGTTCCCTGCTTGGCTTCCTGTTTTTGGCTGGAGCTGCAGCTGTCTCATCTAGTATATGAAGCTTTAGGCCTGAAGCCCCAGCTGACCTGTTGCCAGCTTTCTTTTTTCTTGTATTAACATGTATTTTCAGTACAGAATAATAAAAATCAGCTTGAGAAATTGCTGTATTTACATACCACATTTTGATTTTTTTTTTACAGTGCTTTCCCCTTCCCATCCTCTCATACCCCATGTCCCCTTTCCCTCTGTTGCCAGCCTTGAGCTCACTTTAGTCCTTTCCTATAACTAGGTATCCAAGGCTCCCAGTACTCCTGTGCCTCCCAGCCCCGCCCCAGCCCCAGGACTCACCAAGCGTGTGAAAAAGAGCAAACAGCCACTTCAGGTGACCAAGGATCTGGGCCGCTGGAAGCCTGCAGATGACCTCTTGCTCATCAATGCTGTGTTGCAGGTAGTGCTTCCACCACAGTGCTGGGGTCCCCTCTCTTCCCCTGGCCTCCAATGTCCTAGCTTCCATACTAGCCTAGCAGGGCCCTCTGGGTTGCACGGGAAGGGTTCTTCCCAAAACCACGGTTGGGACAAACCCATTTGGAACCTTGCAGACCAATGATCTGACATCTGTCCACCTGGGTGTGAAATTCAGCTGCCGCTTTACTCTTCGAGAAGTTCAGGAGCGCTGGTACGCCCTGCTGTATGATCCTGTCATCTCTAAGTAAGTGGAGCTAGTTTCAGCAGTGGAGAGGTCTTGGGGACATCAGAATTTGGCTTGCAGGGCAAAAGAGCCTAGTTGTACCAAGGCCCAAGGACAGAGCCTAGGAGGTAGGGTTTCTGGGGCCTTCCATCCTCCGAGATGTCCAGGGGTCTGTTGGACTTCACAGGGAATATTCTTAATGCCTTCAGCCTGCTAGTCCTGGCTTGAGGCTAGAAGCAGAAGAGTCTGAAAGCAAAGGAAATGGCATGGGATCCACATCTACTTGAGGGCCAGGACGCGCCCCCCAGTTCCACCAATGTGTCCATTATTTTGGAAAGGCCACCTCCAGTCCTTTCTGCAATGACTTCTTGCAGTTTCTTCCTCATAAGGAGTTGGAACAGAAGAACACCAAGGCCCGTGCCAGCTTTAGTAGCCACAGTATCAAGTAAACTCTTGCATGCATGCACCATACTCTTTCTCCTTCTGAGCCACTCAATTCAGTATCTTCAAAACTTGACTAGATGGTGAACGTCCATCTTGTATTTCTCCACAGTCCCTGACACCACTTACGCAGTAGCCACATCCCTGATACATCACAAAATGAGCTGGCACCAGCTAGGGAAGGAGGTGATGGTAGACGGTAGTTAGTGAGTGGCAGCTTTAGCCAAGTACGGATAAAGAGCTGGAGAGGGAAGAGCAGCTGGCCTTAGGATCTGCCTCAGAACTTAAGAGCCTCAGTTTTCAATTTTCATGAGGCTGCAGATGTTCTGTAAAGCCTTGGGCTCTTCCTGTTGAAGGTCTGGCCTCCAGTTTCTGGGTCTCAAAGGCTTGCATATTTAGGGGAAGTAGGAACCCCAGATTTTTTAATACCCTCCCTTCAGCTCTGCCTTCTGTCCTTTTCCATGTCCAGGCTGGCCTGCCAGGCCATGAGGCAGCTGCACCCAGAAGCCATTGCAGCCATCCAGAGCAAGGCTCTATTTAGCAAGGCTGAAGAGCAGCTGCTGAGCAAAGTTGGCTCGGTAAGGCTGAGGGCTGGGAAGGTTGAGGGTGAGGGTACGGGGTGCAAGCTGGAGCACCCGGAAAACAACTGATGTGGAAATCCCTCTAGCCCCTGCCCATTGTCTGCATATGTAGATGCATGCACATCTGCAGAGGCCTCTGTGATGGTCTTCAGGAGGAACCAGGCCTGGCTTCCTGGGTGACTCCATTGCTTCTCCCAGGAGTGTGGGAGGTGGAGAGCAAAGTAGGAGCAGGAGCAGGCGTGGGAAGGCAGAGGTAGGAGTGAGAAAACCCAGATATACTGAGCATGTTTCTTGCCTCCAGACCAGCCAGCCTACCTTGGAGACCTTCCAGGACTTGCTGCATAGACACCCTGATGCCTTCTACCTGACCCGTACTGCCAAGGCTCTGCAGGCCCACTGGCAGCTCATGAAACAGTATTACCTGCTGGAAGACCAGACAGGTAACACCCAAGAGCTGGCGGAGAAAGAGGACTTGTACACATGTGTGCAGGGATCTGGGCACAGCTTCCCTTAGGTATTCTGTAAGCAATCCCTCAGCCGCCCTGGTGTTCTATTTAGCTTACTTTGCAACAAAAACTACTTCTTCCCAGAGGAGAGAGTACCTGGAATGGTCTTTGACATCATAAAGGTAGCCAGAATTGCCTGGAATCTGGGTAGAAAGTACAAATAGAACCAACTACTGCATCTTACCTTTTTTTCTTGTTTGTTTTTCCTGATATATTTTGCCATTATGTAAATAATACATTAGCATTTCTTTTGTGGATGGCACCACTTGCCTCCCTCCTTCTTTCGGACCCGACCTTTTTACCTCAGCTACCCTTTTTTCCCCTTCCTTCTCTATTCTCCTTCCCCAGGCTGGCTGTGCTGTCAGGTGGCTCTCGAACCAGTCAGAAGTCCTAGTTGGGATTTCACACTCCGTATCCTGTTTTTGTCCTTCCTCAAGGACCAGAACGCTCTCTGCTCCTCCTTTTCCCTTGCCAACACACTCATCCTCCCAGTGATGAGCACTAGGAAAGCAGTCTGATTAAACAGCAGGAATCCATCTGTGAGATCTGTGATTCTGTAGTACACGCACACTCTTCCTACCTAAGTATCACTGCCCATTGCCTCCAATGTCATTTTTCATACTCTTCTGAAAATGTAGCTTTGACTGTGCCTTTTACTTTACTACCAGGGTCCTACAAGGTAATTCTGCCTCTGAGTGCTGGGATTACAGGTGTGTGCCATTCTTCTAGCTGATCTTTATGTGATGCTAGGGAATCGAACCAGGGTCTTGCTCTTGCTAGGCAAGCACTGTAACTACTGAACCGAGCTATACTCTCAGCCCCCTTTGTCACTGTTTTGAAAGTTACTTTGCTAATTGAGAGCTTGCTCGTAGGTTCTAGCAGAGGCACGCAGCTACTCATGTGCCTTTGACCATGGAACGGTCCGCCTTAGGGGGAAGTTTGTCCTCTTCAACTGAGCACACGGCTTCAGGAGGACTCACATGGAGCAGTGAGGGAGGAAGGGGATGCCTGCCTATTCTGCTAGGTCAGCTGAATCAGCCCTGACAATCACTGGGGTGACAGATGTTGCAGACAGATGTCCCTCACATCCTATTTTGTTAATTGAAAACTGTGTCTTAAAGGTTGCTTTTTTCTTTCAAGTGTGCTTATGTTGGGATGTAGCTTCTCCTTTGCTTTTTAGAGCTGGGAATCTCTGGGAACGGGCAGTCTACACAGTGTTCACTGTTAAGTCAGTTGCACATTAGAGCAGTGGGATGTCAGGCAGCCCTAGTGGGCAGGGTCTTGTTGGGGGTGGCCACCCCAGTTCCATCTCCCCACATGGTCTCACCTAAGAGAACGGGGTAAAGGAGCTAAGTCTCTAAGAGCCTTTCCACACTCAGAGACCCATACAAAAGGTCAGTTTTATTTTCCTGTCCTGTGTAGAATCTCCTCTGCCTCAGCTAAGTACAGGATTGTTTGTGGCAAATTAGAGACCATTTCTGGCTCTTTACTTGACTGTGGCCCTGTCTGGTTCAGCAACTTGGCTAAAGGAGGGGTCTCAGCATTCACCTTTCTCTGTCATTTCAGTGCAGCCATTGCCCAAAGGGGACCAAGTGCTCAACTTCTCTGACGCAGAGGACCTGATTGATGACAGTAAACTCAAGTGAGTGGCTGGGGCCCCAGCAGGGTAGAGAGAGCCAGGTCTCCTGTAGTGAAGCACAGAAGGATGCCCAGCCTAACTTAGCCCTTAAGCTCCAGTTGCAGCCCTTGTGTTTGTCCTCTGCTGTACCCCTTCCCCCAGGGGCTGCTTAGTCCCATGCTTCACCCATGTCCCTACCCCAGTTCCAAGGAAGGGGGTTAGGCCAAGGCTAGGTTAGCAGCCTCTGGTCCACTTAACTACAGCAGTCAGGGATGTCCACCCCCATGAGCCAAATCACGGGTTAACTGAGAGTGGACCTGATTTCATTGTTTCCTTGCCCCTCAGGGACATGCGAGATGAGGTTCTGGAGCATGGTAAGTGTGCCTGGTGGGAATGGTGAGGGATGAAGCTCTGCCTGGAATTGGAGAGGACCAGCACGTTGTCCTGGTGGCCGTGGAGTATCCCTCCTTACTACCTTACCTTCCCCCAGAGCTTACAGTGGCTGACCGGCGCCAGAAGCGAGAAATCCGGCAGTTGGAACAGGAACTGCATAAGTGGCAGGTGCTTGTAGACAGCATCACAGGTGAGGAGACTGGAGAGCAGAAGACTCTGCTTCAGTGTCCTTTGCCCCACCGCAAGCCTCTTGCTTCCTAGCTTGGGTATACCCTCCTTTCCCATGCCCCACCTCCCATTCCTTATAGAACTTGCCCTGGTTCCTGCCTTCCACGCAGGTCCTCAGGGGTGGGCCTTTCCTCACCCTGCTCTTTCCCCAGGCATGAGCTCTCCAGACTTCGACAACCAGACACTGGCAGTGCTGCGAGGCCGCATGGTGCGGTACCTGATGCGCTCACGGGAGGTGAGGCGGGCCCTCCGCATCCTCGTTCTTCTAAGGCACCCCTCCTCTGCCATGTCCTCTCTGTCCAGTCATTGATTTCTCATCTTCCTTGACCTGTGTGGACCTCCATCTTCACTCGTCAGGTCCCAGCCCTCATCTGCCGTATTTCCCTAGATTACCCTGGGCCGAGCAACTAAGGACAACCAAATTGATGTGGACCTGTCTTTGGAGGGTCCAGCCTGGAAGATCTCCCGGAAGCAAGGTATTCCCCTCCTCACTGCCCCTGTCACCAGTCGGAAGCAGAGCAGAGATGTTGTCACTGTCGCCCCACCCCCACCCCACCCTTCACCCCCCACCCCCTGGCTGCCCTTTCCAGCCCTGGGGCTTGCTGTCTGCTAGAAGGACGTGGACCAGATTGAGCAGGCTGCTGACGGGGGCCAGTGTTTCAGGATCTCTAACTTGGGAGTCCTGAGTGCCTGCAAGGCCCTGTTCCTGAGAAGTAGCAATGGTACCTGGAGGCTGCAGGCTTTTCTCTGACCCTTTTGCTCTCTGCTTCCACAGGTGTCATCAAGCTGAAGAACAACGGTGACTTCTTCATTGCCAATGAGGGCCGACGGCCCATCTATATTGATGGACGGCCAGTGCTCTGCGGCTCCAAGTGGCGCTTGAGCAACAACTCTGTGGTGGAGGTAAGCCAGGAGGGAGGGAGAGAGGCCACCTGAGCTGCTGAAGGGGCCTGGCCCCCAGTCCCGTGTCTGTCCTGAGTTACCCTTCTCTCCCATCCAGATTGCCAGCCTGCGATTTGTCTTCCTCATCAACCAGGATCTCATTGCCCTCATTCGGGCTGAGGCTGCCAAGATCACCACCCCACAGTGAGGAGTGGTGGCAGGAATCCTTGGCTTCATCTGGCCTTGGTTTCCCTGTCATTCCATCCCCTTGACCTGGGACCTCAGGCTTCTGGAGCAACCTTCTTCCTAGAGTGGAAGCCCTAGGAGGCCCCAGTGCTGGGCCATTGATTTGAGCCCTTGAGGAAGGGTGGGAGCTGGGTGTGGGGATGCACACCCACAGTCTCAGTACTCTGGGAAGCTAAGACAGGATCACAAGTTTGAGCCCAGTTTGGGCAATTTAGAGACCTAGGGGGACTTTGTCTCAAAATAAAAATTAAAAAGGGCTGGGGTTATCGCTCAGTGCAAAAGCCATGGGTTCAATCCGCAGTACCCCCCCCCCCCACCAACCCTCCCAAAAAAGAAAGAAAAAGGTGGACTGGCTAGTGGGAAGCCAGGAGAGGCTGGGACCCTTGTGTTTCCCTAGAGCCAGATCCCCTTCCCCTTCTCTCTGCAGACCACCTTTCCTACAGTTACCATTTTCATCCTTGTCTCTAGCAGATTAGCTTCAGATTTGTTTTTCTTTTGTAAATAAAAAACACTGAGTTCCAAAGTAGTTTCTTTTTTTTTTAATATAAAAAAGTAAGGACTGGTAGAGGTGGACACATGCAAAGGATGGCAGGACCACTCTTTGTCCTTAGCCTCTGCCCCCAGCCTACAGAGGGGACAAGGAGGTCAGCAGAGCAGGCTGAGGGGGAGGGATCTCCCTCAGGAGTCGGTACCTGTAGATTCCTAGCCTGGGTCCTGCCCTGAGGCTCCAGGCCACCTCTGAGAGTCCGAGCTGAACTTGCCTGCCATTTCAGGCTCTGCCCTGAGCTACTGGGCAGTGCGGAGTCCTGAGGTTGGGCAGAGCAGCAGAGGGCAATGTGTCTGCAGCACTGAGCTTGAGCTGGCAATCAGACCCCTGTGCCTTCTTCCTGGGTCCACTGGACTGTGCCAGAGCTGTGGCAGCCAATAAGCACCATCTCTAGGCTGTGGGGATCCCAGGACAAGGCCTGGGTCCCTGGCCCTGGCGGGGGCTCTCCAGTGCTGGTAGCTTCAGCTTGGCTCACTGGCTCCAGGGGCCCAGGCCTTGCCCCTTCCTCAGAAGGAGGAGGTGAGGCAGGGGTGCAAGGCTCAGAGCAGAGTTCCCCTGAGCCAGGGGGCTCTGAGTCTGAGGTGGAGGTCCATAAAGTTGTGGCCCGAGGCCAAGGGGAACTCTGAGAAGCTGGGGGTCCCCAAGGCCAGGATGCCATGAGAGGAGGGGGCCCTGGGCGAGGATGGGGCCAGGTGCCACTTAGGGCTGAGCCAGCTGGAGGCTGCAGGCAATAGGAGGATGCCCCAGTGTCCACAAGCAGAGGCTGCAGGAGCCCAGAGGTGCTGGCTGGGCATGGTCCCTCCCCGTGTGGTGCAAGGACTAGCTGCACAGCCTGGCGAAGGGACTGCAGTCCCTCTCGCATCTGCAGCACCTGGTCAGACAGCTCCATCACCTTGAGAGGGTAGGAGGAGACAAGGTTAGGGATCAGGAACTTGAGACGATGGTGGTGCCTGCCCCCCCCCCCCCCACACACACACCTTGCCCCTCACTCACCGCCTGCTGCAGCTTGTCCAGTGTGTCTGTATTCTTCACCTCGCTGGGCCCAAGGGGGACAGTGAGGAGACCACTCTCTGTGGACAGAACAGTTTCCAGTTGTGGTTAGTAAGAGAAAGCATTGGTTTCCGCCTCAGCCCATGTAAACTGACTCCAAGAATGACTATTTCCGGCCTTGCTCAAGGAGCTGAGTTTTGCCCAAATGCCAAAGGCAGGAAGACCCCTCCCAGAATCTCTGGGACACGCTGCCAGTGCTCTTTTGCCCCTCAGTTGTTCTTTGTGCCTGTCCCTTGTTACATTCTCCAGGGAAATAGACATTGCTGGGAGCTGCTGACTTTGTCCACTCCCCTGGGCCGCCTGGCCTGTACTAGAGCCCATCTCAACCCAGTTCCTCACCCCTCCATTCTCCCAGTGAGCTAGACGCTGTGCTAAGGGTTTTAGTCACATTATCTTGCTTAGTGTGCACAGCAGCTCACTTTACAGTGGAGGCTGGGGCTAGAGAGGCAGAGTTCACACAATAGAAAGTTAGAGCAGAGGTCCAAAGTCAAGTCCCAAGCTGGTCTTTCCTGCCAACCCCCTGCCTGACAGTGCAGAGGTGGGTGAAGACAGAAGGGCTTCCACCCTCTGCCAGGCAAGTTTTGCCCCCTGCCAGTTTCTCTCACATCAGACTGAGAAGCTAAGAGTGCCTGAGGTCCATAGGACATAGAGCCACCCCACCAATATACTCTGCCTCTAGGCTCAGTACCTGGTCCAGGGGAGGGGCTGCTGCTACATTCTGGGCCAGAGTGGCCCACCCGAAAAGAGAACTTGGGTTGGTCAGAGCCACAGCCATCCTCAATGCCATCTACGATCCTGCAGACCCAACAAATCAACAAACAGGAAAACAAATCAGTTGATAGGCTGGTACTGTGGTATAACAGGTCAGGGCATCCTGGTATCCATACTCAGTAGGTGGCAGCAGCCCAGAACTGGCCGGGAACCCTGGAGGTCCCAAGAGAAAGCTAATATGTGGCTGCTCCCCCAAAGAGCGTATGATTTAGCTGGGGAGCAAACTCTGGCAACAAGAAATGGCAGGAATTCAGAGCAGCGAATGGAATACATCATGGGTCTGGAGTAGCAGGAAAATGAGGAGTCAAGGCTTTCTGGAAGAGGCAAAGTTGGGCCAGTGCAGACTGGGAGGAGTGAAGATGGAAGGATGGGCCAGGCTCAATTGTGCAGACCTGGAAACCCAACACTTTGGGAGGCTGAGGCAGGAGGATTGCAAATTCAAGCCCAACCTGAGCAGCTTAACAACTCAGTAAGACCCTGTCTCAAATAAACATTAAAAATGGGCTAGAGATATAGCTCAGAGCAAAAGCTCGGTGTTCAATCTCCAGTACCAAAGAAAAATAATGAATGGGCACTCAAGAGTAGGGGTGTACCTGGGTGCACCTGTGCCTTATCACTGCCCTGCCGTGGGGGCTTAGGACCTGCTCACCTGGGGCTCAGATCCGGGGGCACATTCCATGACATGGGGGGCAGCCGCAGACCCTCTAGCATCCGTGGGTGAGCAGAGGGGCCAGCCTCAGTCTTTAAAGCCCCTGTCCTGCTTGGCCGCCCTCGGCCTCTTAGATGTGATCGAGGTACATTTTGACGTGGGGATAGCAGCTTGGCAGCTGAGGACGAGGAGGTGCAGCCAGGGGATAGAAGAGGGCTGGAGGGCTCGTCTGCTGGGGCTGGTGAGGCTGTGGGGCCCTGCTCCCCATCTGTCTCCTTCTCTTCCAGTGTGGACATAAGGGTGTTGTCACCACTCAGGGAGCTGGTGTCTACCTGGGGATGGACAGTAAGGGAAAGGGAGTCAGCATGGTTGGTCACCATCCATCCCATGTCACTCATCTTCCCCATCAGGCATCATCTCCTGTAGGACAGATAAGCATCTTTGTTAAACAGAATACCCAAGGTCTGCCACCTTACAGTGGTAGGGGCCCAGTCAACCTCTTTTCCGCTGTCACCAAGAAGCCAAACCTTAGAGGCATTAGTTGGAACTCAGAATTTTCTAGCCACCCCTCTATTTGGTCCTTCTGGCCAACAGAATTATCTAAGAGAATGTAGTACTTAAAACTAGTGTGAAATTTGTAATATGATTCATAAAAACTCAAAAGCCCCTCAGACAGGCTTATTTCCCCATGAAGGAAGGGAAGCCACAGGGCTGTCTGCGGAAGCAGCCTGGAGGGCTGGTATATACCCCATCCAGCCTACCCACCACCACGTTCTCCATTCTCACCTATGAGGCTTGTCGACCACCAGCAAGTACACTTGTTCACCTAAGATTTTGCCCTGGACAGGGCCAAGCTGTCTCAGAGGGGCTGAGAGGGGTGGGTGGTTCAGCAAAGCCAAGCAGGCTTCTAAAGAATAGCATGCCGACAGGGCAGGAAAGTGTGGACCCTTAGGGGGGCTCGTGCCAGGCCACGACGCCCCAGCACTCCACCAAGCCCAGCCTCTGCTCATGACACCAGGCTCCCTTGCACTCCCAGACCCTCCATGCACAGCACTCTCACCTCCGCATGGCCTCCCCCAGCACCCAGGTTGTAACTGAGCTCCCCTCGGAGGCCACGGCTGAAGCGTGGGGCAAACTCAGGGTACAGTGCAAGGCTCTCATGCAGGCCGGCCAGCTGCAGACACTGCAGGACGCAGTACGTCAGACCCTTCACATCAGCATTGGCTTTAACCACCTGCTCCCGCCGGGGCAGTTCACAGCCAATCAGATCACCCTTCCCTGGGGAGAAGAAGCACAGGTCAGTGAACCCTGATGCTCAGCCACTAGGACAGAGAAGGTGGACCAGAGGCCACTGAGCTTCTGTTCTGCTGTGCCAGGCCTTTCCAGATATGACCCCACTGTGAAGCCTTCAAGCCTGGACAGAGAGAAGCAGAGGGCCCCAGCCCTTGGCTTGACCCCTGTTGCCTGCCTGACTCACGGGTATCCCATACAGGTTTGGAGTGAAATGCACAAGGTCCCAGGCCCTCAAACACTTTCAGGATCAAAACCACTGGGTGATCTGGGTGTGGTGGTGCATGCCTTAAACCCAGCACTCTGGAGGCTGAAGCAGGAGGACTGCTATGAGTTTGAGGCCATCCAGGGCTCCACAGTGACTTCACAACCAACTTGGACCTCAGAGTGAGACTCTGTCTCAAAATAAAATTTAAAATGAAGTAAAAATGTAAATAAATAAATCACTGGGTGAAACCTCAGCATCTTAAATCTCAGGGATTGAACAGCTGCCAGTTCTGGGAGTTCACAGTCAATAAGAATCCCTTATAAGTTAAAACTACCAGATTCCCAGGTCCATTCCTACCTTTAACATCATTACACCAACAAGACACCCATAAATCTGACTCTTCTGAAGCTCCACAAGTGATTCAAGTGCAGCCTGTCCAGTGAACCAGTATTTGGAGAAACAATTCAGTGCCCTTGTGGCACAGTAAGACTGTAAGACAACCACGTTCCTTCATCTTCCCAAATCCTGGCTGCTAACACAAGAGATGCTGCACCTACCCTGAGGAGACTGTATGTCCTCTTTGCTGCACTAGAAATCAAACCCTAGGCCTTCCATGTGATAGGCAAGCACTCTATCACTAAGCTAAAACCCCAGCCCATTTCATTCCTCTCAAGCAGCTGGGGTTTCAGGGGTGTGCCACCACACACTGCCTGGTTTTGTTTTTGTTTGGGTGGTACTGGGGATCAAGCCCAGGACCTTCACACTGAGATACATCCCCAGTCCATTTTTATTTTTGATTTTGAGGCGAGGTCTCACTAAGTCATTAAGTTACTCAGGCTGGGCTAGAACTTTCGATCCTTCTGCCTCTGCCTCCCAGAATGCTAAGGATTCCCATTACTGAGAGGGGAGGGAACAGGAGATGAAGGAAGAAGAGGGGAGAAGGGCTGATTTCAGAGACTGATAATTGTCCCCAGGTTGGCACCTCAACCCGAACTTCCAGTCTCAGCTCATCCAGACTCCTTCCTCTCTCACAGGACTCCTGGTGCCTAAGTCATTTCACAAAGGTTGGGGCCAGAATCAACACTGATGAGTACAGCATCGGCTTCAGCGGCAGAGAGTAGGCAGAATGCAAATGGCTGCTGAGCTAAGGAGGCAGGTGAGGAGATGAGTGTAAAGACAGGCAGGCATACATCAGGGCATCCAGAGCCTCCGAGTCAATGGGGAAAAGTTCATGCACAATGTGTGGCGGAGACAGAATGGACCAATTCTGGAGCAAAGGCCTACAAGAGCTATGGTCCTGCAGGTCATGTAAACACTGAATATGGCTATTCTGAGACTTGGTACCTGACACCATCAAGGAGTTGTATTGAGAGGTCCCAAGCCAGCTCTCAGCAACTCTGCTTGCTTGGCTCCATGCTGAACACTATCTGTGCTTGCTTTGGTTATTTTACCATAATTTCCATAATTACTTAAGGACTTTCAACCACACTTGGATGGCATCATATTCTCTCTCTCTCTCTCTCTCTCTCTCTCTCTCTCTCTCGCTGTCTCTCTCAAAATGGAGTCTTATTATATTGCCCAGGCTGTCCTTCAACTCTTGGGATCATGCAATCCTCCTGCCTCAGCACTCCCCCCCGCCCCCCCCCCCCCCAATAGCTGGGACTATAGGTATGTGCTACCATGCCCAGCCATAACTCCATTTTCTCAATCTGTAAACTACACCTGGGCCCGGAAGATATACTGAGAGATGGAAAAAAAAAATAAGGATATTGACAGCCTGTCACCTACCAAGATCCCAAAACACTAGTGGCATTTCTTCCTCCTATTATTGCTGGAGGACCTCCCTTCAATAGAGCAAGGACAGCCACCCTGTAGCTGCTGAGACATCTGGTAACATAGCTCCACATATCAGTTCTTCTGTGTTCCTACCCTTCACTGTGCATTAACAGGTAGTGATGAACCGATCTTTGGCTTCCACTGTCACCACAGAAAGGATTCAGCTGCGGTTGGGGAAGCACCTCCCTTCCATCTCATGTCTAAGTCCCTCAATTTCTCCAGCAGGTCTTAGGGCTCCTCACCTTCTAGGGTCATTACTGGGAGCCTCCTACAGCCACAGCGCTGTGTACCTTTTAATGGCTTTTCATGGAGGCAGTCTTATGCTTCCTGTGCTGCCCTGTGCTAGAGGCACTGCTGGGATGCTTCTCTTTCTGCCAGTCATGGCTCCCTCAAAGTGTTAGGGACACTATCTCAGCATGAGATTTACTGTTAGGCAGACTTGTTTACAATCCTTTTGGCCAGACCCCCACTGTTCATCACTCTATCCGACCTTGGTCCCCTTCTACGGGTTGTCCCCAAAGTGGTCATACATAAAAAACATTTACAGAGCCGGGTGTGGTGGCACATGCCTGTAATCCTAGCACTCAGGAGGCTGAGGAAGGAGGATTGCTGTGAGTTCAAGGCTAGACTGGGCTACATAGTAAGCTCAGCACCAGCCTGTACTACAGAGTGAAACTCTGTCTCAAAATTTAAAAAAAAAAAAAAAAGAAAGAAAGAAAGAAAGAAAAGAAAAAGAAAAAAGTAAGAGCCGGGCTTGGTGGCACAGACCTGTGATGCCAGCACTCTGGGAGGCTGAGGCAAGAGGATTGTAAGCCCAGCCTGGGCAACTTAGAGACTTTGTGAAATCCTTTCTCAAACAGACAATTTTTTAAAAGGGGCTAGGGATTTAGCTCAGAGTGAAGGGCCTGGGTTCAGTTCCAAACCCTTAAGAAAAAAGAGGGAAGAATGAAAAATTAATAAACTCATACTACATATTATATTTTATATATTTAATATTTCCTTATGTATGATGGCTTTTGGGACACCCTGTATAAGAAACAGGAATAATAACAGTTTTAACTGTATTGGGTTCTGAGAGGTTTGAACAAAACTTAGGGGCTTTGTCCCGTTGTAAGTAAGGCTCCTATGCTCAGCACTGATTACATCTACCTCACAGTGGAATCTCTTTGTCCTGGTCCAGGGAACTGAGTCTTCCTCTCTACTTCTTTCTTTTGCCAAGAAAAAGTATGTACCATGCAGGTACCGTTCCATCAGAACCATTCTATCTGGCTGCTCAGAGGCTGACTTCTGCCATCACCCATCAGGCTCTGGGCCTGCTCCATGACCTGCTCTAGGAAAGTCACATCCACTGCTCACAGGGCACACGAAAGGACACCTTTCATACCCCACTCCTTCAGCCCTGCCTGAACACTGTCCCAGCACTTCCATCCTCAGTAGTTGATCGTCCTCCAGAGAGGCAGTGCAACTCCTCTGTCTCTCGTGGGTCAGCTCATTTTAAAAGACTGACTCACAGGTGAGGGGTGCAGCTCAGTGACTAGACTGCTTCATCAGGGAGCATGAGGTTCCAGGCTCAGTCCTTCTAGCACCACATACTGGTTGGGCATGATGGTGCAAGCCTGCAATCCCAGCACTAGGAGGCTGAGGCAGGAGGACTGCAGTAAATTCAGGACCAGCCTGAACTACAGAGTGAGACCCTGCCACAAAACAGTAAGTAAGACTACTTTACTTTTCACTCCCTTGGTCCCAGGTATACCTGTGAGGTAGTCATCAACTCCTATGTCACCACTTTATGATCACTAGATCTTCTGAGCTTTGCCTAGGACTCGAGATCCTCTGACTCCATCCTGGCTGTTTCTCTCTCTATGCCCTTGTGCAACCCTCCCTGGGTTTTCTGCATGTCAGTCCCCTGCCCCCCAAGCCTCCACACCCTCCCCCACCCACACAAACCTAGGATGGCCAGCACAGTGCCACCCTTGAGGACCTCCATGGAGCCAGAGCACACAAAGTAGAGGGCCTGGAGAGCATCGCCTTGGTGGATGAGGTACTCGCCCGGCGTGCAAAAGGCAGGCCGCAGGGCCAGAGACAGTGCCCGCAGGCAGCCACGGCTTGCTGCCTCGAACAGCGGCAGCTGCAGGACCTCCTTGTGCAGGTGCATGGCGATGTCTGCACGAAGCTCATCCGGGAGGCTCTGCAGCAGCTGTAGGCGAGCAGGTGAGGCAGGCTGAAGAGGTGAAGAGGAGGGCCCCTCCCGAGAGCCCCTCTCCATCCAGGTGGGCCCAGGTGAATGGGGAGGCTAGGAAGGACACTTGAAGCCTCCTGTACGGCATCAAGCTCCACATAGGGTGCAGTCCATATGGGGGCTGTTTCTGCTGCCTCCTCTAGGAGGCCCTTTCCTCCTCGGCGGCCTCAGGATCCTGTGTCAGTGTGCACAGGCCCCCAGAACTTACGGTTGAGAGGAGCCTCCATGCAATCTGGGCTGCTTGCTGTCCCACACTACTGTTTCCACAAAAGACAGTGGAAGTGGGGAGGCCAAAATTTTACAATTGCTCATTTCCCACTCCCACTTCTGATCATTTGAGCAAAAGCTCTTAGAAGACTCAGCCCTGGATGCCTGCGGTACCTCAGTCGTATCGATGCCGTTGTTCACTGCCCAGGTAGCCTGGAAGTACTCAAGCATGCGTTGCTTGAGGGGCTTGGGGATGCGGTGGATGCGGATGTAGTCACGCAGGTCTCGAGTACGGCTGTGGTATAGAAAGCGGCGGGCGTACATGCGCTGGATGATGGCCGTCACGTTCCCAAACACCACTGCGTGCATGAGGGCTAGGGAGGGTGGTAAGAAGGGTTACCTACAAGCCTGGCTTAGCCTGGCCTGTTACCATGCTAGACAATTTGTCCTCTGCCTCCTCCCCAACCACACCCTCCTAGGCAGGCCACGTGGTTCCTGTGTGGCACTGCATCTCTCCCAGCCCAGGCCTCATGCTCCACAGACCACTGTTATGGCTTTGGCAACTCTTAGAGAGGGACTAAATGCATTTTGCATAAGAAAGTGGACATGAATCTTTTGGGATCCAGGGGTGGAATGCTATGGTTTAGACCTTGAGCCTCATGTATCTGGATGTAATAGGATAACTGTGGAACTGTGTGCAGTTGGGAGGTGGGGCCTGGCTAGAAGGGGTGGATGCTTGGAGCATGACCTACAAAGACTCTGTCAACTTATTGAGATGGAGGGTGGTGATGACCAGGGCAGAGCTTTCTGGTGTATGTTTCTGACTTGCTGGCCAGGAAGGGAGGGGAGAGGCACCCACCCTAAGTGTGGGTTGCCCATCTGGTAGCTTGAACTAAGTAAAGAAAGGAAGAGGAAACATTGTTACAGCTTTTTCCTTGGAAAGCTCTGGCCTTGCAGGAGTCTCCAGACATGCTCTTTATTGACTTGGCTTTAGGCCTGCAATGCCACTAACTCTCCAGCCTCTGCCAAGTGCTTCTATCATTGCTCACTGCCCATGAACCTTCTGAAACTGTGAGCTAAATAAATCTTTCTTTCCTAACACTGTGTATGTTGGGTATTCTGTTACAGCAAAAAGAGAAAGTAGCTAAGACAACCACCTAAGGCATAAGAAACTCTGACCTCTGGGGCTCTAGAGGAGGCGGGAAGGAGGGGCTGCCCAGCGCCAGAAGTCTAGGAGAGAGCCCCTGGGAGACCTGTGCAGGCCAGGCCTCACCGCCAATGAGCATGGTGCAGATGGAGAAGATTTTCTCGGTGTCCGTATTGGCAGACACGTTGCCAAAGCCCACACTGGTGAGGCTGCTGAGTGCAAAGTACAGGGAGGTAATGTAGGCACTGCGCAGCGATGGGCCACCCAGCAGCTCCAGCCCTGTTCTGTTGGCCTCGTTGCTACTGCTGCTGCTGCAGTTGTCACCCTGGCCAGAGCTGTTCCCCGTAGTTGGGCTCCGGCCCACCAGATAATAGGGGGTCTCAAGTCGACGGGCCAGCTCCTGAAGCCAACCTGGGGAGGAGAAAAGGGAAAGGTCTGAGTACGCAGAGTGATGTAGCTGCTTAGAGGGTGCAGGTAGGCAAGCTGGCACCCTAAGGGCAGGGGACATGCAGGCACAGACCCATCCCTATGGCTTCCTGCCATTTTCCTCCTCCTCTGCCAGCCCATCCGCCCCCTCAGTCCTCAATAAGACAAGAACATGAGGAAAAGGTTGCTCCCTCCTGAGCTGGCTCCTGTTGGTACTGAGGATAGACTAAGGAGGATTATACTCTTTTCTTCTGTGCTTGGTGCTAATCTTCGGGAACAAGCCCAGGTGGAGGCGATGGCTGGAGAAGCAATGAGGCGGCAGAGGCTGAATGCATTTGGCCCAGCCTCATCTCCAAGGCCCAATGCCTCAAGCCACTTCCTCTGCCCTGCTTACTCAGACCCTTCTCCTGCCTTTGACCATACAGCCCCAGAGCTCATGGTTGAGAGGGGCTTCCAGGTCCTCTGGGCTGGTCTCTGTCCCATGCTACTGTTTCCACAAGATGGTGGAAGGGAAGCCAAAATTTTGTACTCTTCACTCCTTCCCATCTCCTAGAAAGGCCCCTTCCCCACAGTCTCACATGGGTTGTCTTAACGTGCCCACATGGACATGTCCACATCCCCCAGGGTCATATAAACACCTATGACAATGGCCACTCACACTGAAGAGAGCTGTGCTTACCTGGGAGAGAGACAAAGGCACACAGGTGCTTGTACAACGACACTCAAGCAGGGTTGAGAACACAACTGCATATGGGTGAATATACTCAGAGGCTTCAGGTAGACATGTGTGCATACACACATGTACACAAACACTGGTACATACACACACAGGTGCAGAGTATACTGAGTCACTGGGTAGAGGCAGCATTTGCCCTATCCTGCTTAACCTCACTCTTTGAAATGGCCTGAGCAGGAGGTCTGTGTAATAGGTGGTACAGGAGCCCATGGCTGCCAGAAATGACTCCAACCCTGGCTGGAGGGTTGTGGGAGCTCTAGGGCAGGGGTCTCAAACCCCTAGGCCATGGACTGGTACCACTCCATGGCTTGTTAGGAACTAGGCCACACAGCAGGATGTGAGCAGGGGGTCAGTACTGACATCATCTGTAATAATAGACATTCCCCATCAATCACATTAGCACATGAGCTCTACCTCACGTCACATCAGTGGCAGCATTAGAGTTTCAAAGAAACATGAACTATGGGGACTTAGTTTGTTGTACTTCTTGGGTTTTATTATTTGTTTGTTTGAGACAGGGTCTCACTCTTTCTCCCAGGTTGGTCCTGAACTCACTAAGTAGCCCAGGCTGGCCTTGGACTCATGGCAATCCTTCTGGCTCAGCCTCCCAAGTGCTGGGAACAGAGGTGTGCACCACCATACCTGGCTTTATGTGGTGCTGGGGAATCGAACTAAGGGCCTTGCATCTGCAAGGCAAGCTCTTTAGCTGCTATGCCTCTCCTCTAGCCCTTGGTTGTGCACTTCTAATGAGAATCTAATGCCTGATGATCTGAGGTGGAGCTGAGGCTGTGATACAAGTGCCATCAGTCCATCCTCCCCCATCTGTCCATGGGAAAACTGTCTTCTGTGAAGCCAGGCTCTGGTGTCAAAAACGTTGGACCACTGCTCTAGGGTGCTGGATAAGGTCCAAGGAGAGCAGGGAGAGGGAACAGCTTAGCTAACAGAGTGAGGCTTACTGTACACACTTGCTACAGCAGGACTCGCCTTTCCACACATGCTCTGCCCTACCTCAACACACAGATCCCGCTCCACTGTCCTTGTACATGCCATCCGTGCAGCCCCCACACCCTGCTCTCATCCACACACCTAGTTCTTCAGCAACCTCAGTTCTGACTACCAGAAGCTTCCTATGGGCTTCAGTCCAGATGAGAAAATAACTACTGCAGAGTAGGAGCTACTTCCAAGCAGTTGCACAGGAAGAGGTTCAAATCTAAGTGCTAGCAGTCAGGGCTCAAGGTCTCTCCAGAAAAAGGGACGTGTGCTTGGTCTCAATGATAGGGTGGGTTTTGACACTAAGAAACTGAGGAGGGGTCATTTCTGATATAGGGAAAGGCATGCGTCCAACCTGGAGTAAAGATTTTAGGCAAGTATAGTCAAGTAGCTCATTTTGGGTAAAATGAGAGGTTAACACTGAAGTCATTAAGGTCCGGGCTAGGGAACTTAGGTGGGCATATTACACCCTGCCAAGGCTCACTCTCCAATTACTGGAGGCATGCTGTGTGGCTACAACACCAGAGATCATCATTCAGCTGGGCCTCTGAGGGTGAACCAGGTGCCAGGTGCCAGGAGGGTGTGGAGGCAGGAAGCATGGAGGCAGCGACAAGGGAGTAGGGGATATCTCTCTGGTTTTCTTCCCAGGGCTGAACTTTGGGAGGCTGGGGAGAAGATGCTGGGAAAGAAGAGGGATGACAGAAAGACTTGGAAATTCTCCAAATGTGGATTTGTACCAGCTCCCAACAAAATGAAATTACCCTAGAACTCGGCTCAAAGATAAAAGAATTACCAGAAGTCAGCCAGCTCCACACCCCCATGTTCATCATGATGGGGCCCAAAGTATCCCTGGGAGCCAGTAATAGTCTTGGTAAGTAACCCCTGTGAGATGCCTGAAACAGAAGAGCCTCCTAGATTCAAGACCAATGGTGTCCAAAGCCTACTGCAGGTATCCCAGGCCTCTGCAGGGCAGACAGGTTCAGGGTGTTTGCTGACCTGCGAGCAGCCTCCACCACAGACTCCCTCTGGGATGGGCAGGCTCCGAGGAGCTGACACTGCTGGAGTGTCCTGGTTTCCACGTGCTCAGCAACTGGAGCGCTCTGGGAATAGCCAAGTGGGCCTTCTGGGCACACACCAGCCTCCTACACACTTGGCAAGGGGGAGAGGATTCTCAGGAGCCTTCTCATCCCAGGGAACTGATCAGAGCAGGTTTTAAGATTAGCCAGAACCCCTGGTGATCCCACCAAGCAACAGACTGACACAAAAGGCCATCTGACCAGCTGGAAACATGTAAAATGGCAGTTCTGTAAGTTGACAAAAGGCTAGAGTGTGTGGGAGGAAGAAGGTGCTCTCAGCTTCAGACCTAAGGAACACTGAATTGTCAGAAATAGCAAACTGCATGGGTCTGATAAAGGAAAAAGATGGAATGGGGGTGTTCACTTTGTATCAGTGGATGGCCAAGAGGAAGGGAGGCGAGGCAGGAGAGATGTGAGGCAAGCCCATCTGGAGCCCCTCGAACTCAAGGGGCTGGAGCAGGATGGGGAGATGGAAAGAGGAGTATGGCTGGCAGGACTTCATGAAGGACAAGAGTTCGGCCCCAGAAGGTTGCCCGCAACCTTCCAGGCAACGTTTTGGGTGGAGAGGTGGGGGTGGAAGCCCTCCTGGAAAGAGTTAAGACTGAGTGGGTAGTGAGCAGAGGGAGGGGCCGCAGCAGTGGAGGTGAAGTGAAGGAGAGTGAAGATGCAGGGTGCACAGACAAGGCTGAACCTGAGGCTTAGGGAGCGTCCCGACTCAGCTGAGAGAGGGGAGGTACAGGCGACAAGAGTACAGCAAGGGTCTGAGGATCCAAGTGTTGTGTAGCATCAGAGGAAGCTATGAGGACAATGGCTCCCTCCTCGGTCTTTCTAACTGGCCAATGGCTTAAGGAATGTGACAAAGATTTGGCCCCTGGGAGGACATGATAGGTGACAGACACTCCCAGGCAGCCCACCAGCCTGTCACAACACCTGTACACCCCTTCTCTGGCACCCATACATGCAGACTTGCACAGGTCTGCCTCCTGGAATCACTCCTCCAACATGCACTCCCACCCTCCCCCAGCCTCCAGTACCGATCTCGGGCAGCTCTGATTCACTGCTCTCTATCTCCTGCTGGCCAATGTAGAACCAGATGCAGGCCACCCAGTGGGCGAGCAGGGCAAACACAGCCATGAGCAGGGTCAGCACGACTGCGCTGTACTGTGAATATCTGTCCAGCCTTGGCAGGAGGCGCAGCAGGCGCAGCAGGCGAACCGTCTTCAGCAGGTGGGCGCCAACGTACTGAGATGGGGGAAGGAAGTCATTTCGGCTCTTCTGCCTGTACCAGCCCAAAGCCCACCCACCCAGTCCAGCCACACTGACCACATTGACCTTGAAGGCATGTAGCAGATCAAAAGGCAGCGCCGCGATGACATCTAGCAGAAACCAGGTGGTGACATAGTGGAGGCAAATGGACTTCGGGGCAAACACCACCTGGCCCGACTTGGACACAAATGTGGTACGGAAATTCAGCACGATATCTGCAGGGAACCCAAGTGGGAGTCAGCATGAGGTGAGAAACCACCTTGTACAACTGGAACCTGCTCAGTACTTGCCACTGTCCCAGGCCCCTGCATATATCACCTGACCTAGCTGTCACACTAACTCTGGCAAGCACACATGTAATGCCTACCTTATGGAAAGAAAACTGAGGTTTAGAGAGGCTATGACTAGTGCAGGGTCCTATCACCCATTAAAGCAGGGGCACATCTGGAATCTAGGTCTGCTCTCAAAGCTTATGGGTCACCAAGGGGGAGAGGTAGGGAGGCAATAGCAGCCATGCAGACAACCCCCAGCAAAGCCGTGGGTGCCTGGCACAGGGCAGGGCAGAAAGCGCAGAGTGCACGTACCAAGGATGAAGAGGACCTCCACGGCCAGGTCACAGACACTGGGAGGGCCACGGGCAGCGCTGGGCTCCCGGGCTGTGCTCACACACACGCTATAGGGCACAGTGACAGCCACATAGAGTGTGGCGAGAAGGATGAAGCCATCCCAGGTAGCTCTCAGTGCCCCACAGTGCAGCAGGATGAAAGGTGACTTCCGGATGGCAGCAACTTTATACTCAGGCAAGTTTGGCTTCTCCCCAAACACTCCCTGAGTGAAGCAGGGCAGGTCCAGGCAGGGAGGAAAGGATATTGGCACAGGTTGAGTTTGGATAGAGCTCAGGATGGATGGTCACCGATTTTTTTCTACCTGCCCTGTCAAAGTAATGCCTGATGTAGGCATTAGAGTTCCCATTTTATAGATTAGGAAATGGAGGATCAAGGTGATGGAATGACTTAGCCAAGGTCCCAAAGTTGCTTAGGGCAGGAGCTAGGACTGAACCAAGGCCAAGACTCTCTTCTATGCCTTTGACAGATCAAACATGAGCTATTCCCTCCCTCAGTCCCAACCCTCAAAATGCTGGTAATGCCTGGCGGCCCCCTGACATTCTCGCTGTACTGGGCTCAGTTCCCCTCCCCCCATTTCCTCTGTCTGCCCCTACCCTGCCCCCAACCCAAACACACACCCTAGTGCTCAATCCACCTTATTGAGCTTGTGCTTGCCCTTGGGCTGCTTCTGTAAGTGCCCAGACAAGTGGTAGAGCACAGCCCGGCTCCGCCGCCGGTTGGCATTGAAGCCTTTGGCTCCTGCCCGGCCATATCGGCGCCGGCCACCACCTGCAAAAGAGGAGGGGCCCATGAAGATGGTGGAGGATTTATCCACACAGCCTACCACAAGATCTTGGGTGAAGGACATTAGCCTGCTGGCCCCCAGACAGTCTGGCTCATTGACAATTTTGCCTGTTCAGAGTTGGGGCTTAGGCATTCCTCACTACCTCAGGTCACCTGCCAATGAAGAGTCTTAGGAGTGCTTATAAACAATACTTCCAGAGCTGAAGGTTTGGACCAGACCAGGCAGGAGGGAATGTCTGCAGGAAAAGGCCTAAGAGACGAAGCTTGGAGGAGGGTTACTGGAAAGGGAGGCAGAGTCAGTAGGAGGCTATCAGTGGAGGTATGAGATCTCAGAGAAAGAGCCCAGGGTCCAGCAGCAGTGATCAGAGGACAACACTCAAAACTGACATCACGGAGAGGGCTGGAGGAGCAACAATGGAGTGTACCTCCAACATTCTCAGATGGCAGAGGCCTCCGAGGAGCATCTAATGGCAGCTCTACAGCTTGCCCAAAGCCTTGCCCCAGCCCTTGGGGGATACAGGAGGGGAAAGACCTCAAGAACTTAAAGAGTACTTTGGCTGGGGGTTCCCCAGTCAGAGGTGCCATGGGGAAAAGGACTCAGCTGGATTCAATCTTACTAAATGAACAGAAAGGGATGCTTCAAGGCTCTAGTGAAATTTGTTTGCTTCAGTTCTTAGTAAAGTTGACTTGAAA
The DNA here is from genome assembly GCA_004027205.1 of Ctenodactylus gundi. Lineage (NCBI taxonomy): Eukaryota > Metazoa > Chordata > Mammalia > Rodentia > Ctenodactylidae > Ctenodactylus > Ctenodactylus gundi. The sequence continues at coordinate 44,859 of PVKB01004826.1, read as the reverse complement.
ACTCCAACTGTCTCAAAGGGCCTATTTGGAAAAAAGGTCTTTTAGAACTGCACAGTCCCCTTGGCCAGCTAGAGTGGGACTCAATGAGTACCAGAGGGAAGGGAGACTCACAAGCCCAAAAGAGGTGCCAACGCTCCACCCAGGCCTCATACCCAATACCCCCCCCCCCCCCCCCCCCCCCCCCCCCCCCCCCCCCCCCCCCGCCCAGTCATTTAATCAACACCCCATGGCTACCCACCTCTCTCCTTCCAGTTGTCAGGACCCCCGCGGGTCTTAGTTTCACTGATGTCCTTGTGAGAGACCAGGAAGAGGGCCACCTCTCCTTTCTCATTCTTAATGGGAATCACATCCAGGAGACACCAGAATGGGAGCCCTAAGCACAAAGACAGACTCAGCCCACCTCCCATTCTCAGCCCTGCCTAAGGTGACAGAGATCCCGGCTCTGCTGACATCTTGGGCAAGACACAAACAAGAGCAGGGCTTTCTGGGGAGAGAGGAGCAATCTGGGCACACTTAAGCTCAGGCTTGATGGAGGCAGGAACAAGAAAGCAGACATGACTGCTTGAGTCAGCACATGAGTGTGTTCCGAGCATGTGTCCTGCTGAGACAGGGATGCTTTTCTGCTGAATGTCACAACTCCAAACCTGGAAATGATGGAGGCTGGGGATAGGGTGGGAGTAGTAGTAAAGAGGGCCTGGACAAGAGATGGGGTGGAGAAAGGGATGGAAGTGTAGAAGGGCGTATGGAGAGCATGGAAGGGAGAGGAGGAGGGGCAGCGGATGGAATCGGCTACACTGGGTAAGACTGGGTGAGGCAAGCTGGTGAGGTGGCTCCTCACCGCTCTTCCGGTACAGGATCAGTTCAGCCTTGAACTCCTTGTGCTCATCCAGGGCTTTGCGAATCTGTTGTCGGACGAGCTCGCTAGTGTCTGGCCCATAGAGGAAGGAGCAGGCACAGCCCCGCTGCATGACCTCAGCCCGGGAGAAGCCCGTGAGGTCACAGAAGCCATCAGAGCAGTAGACCACAGGGAAGAGCCCCGCCACCTGGGCATTGCCCAGCACGAAGTTACTGTCTGCAAGAGAATACCTCTCAGAGGAGGCATGGGGAGAAGGGGTGTCTATCACCCCTGCTTTCCCAAATGCCTGCAAGCAAAGTATAGGTTTTACAAACCCCAGGAATCCTGTGCTCAAGGCAGGAGCTGTTTATGAATGGAACTCAGTGTGTCTCCTGTGCCTGTACCCTGCAATGGAATCTGCCAGTCACATATGTGTGAGTGTTTTCTAAGATCAGCATGTGAAGCCAGCCCAGTGGAGCAAGTCTATAATCCCAGCGCTCTTGGAGGCAGAGGCAGGAGGATCACTGTCAAGTCCAATCTGGACAACTTTGTGAGAACTTGTCTCAAAAATCAAAAATAAAATGGGCTGGATAAATAAAATAGATGTAGCTCAGTATAAAGGCTCTGGGTGGATCCCCGTACTACTACTACTACTACAAAAAAAAATCAACATATGCAAACACGGGCTGGTAAGTGCAGCCCTAGTATAGACATGTGCCTCTGGAGTGTGTTCTGAGCAGTCCGGGGTAAGGGTGGGCCTGGGGCTGATCACAGGACAGCCTCCCCTGCTCTCAGTGGGTCTCCGTCTCCCCTCTTCTGCCAGGCTCACCCACCAGTCAGGTAACCAGGATGGCTGGCTGGTTCCTCCCACTGGGACCCACCTGGACTAGCAGGCAACTCAAGTCACCGTCAACCCTGCCCTCTGTGCTTGAGCACTAGTTACCTGACCCGGCTTAGGAATTAATGAGTGTGGTTAAGAGTGTGGGTGTGAGACTGGTAGATGAACACCTGAGTGTGGAGCCAGGCCCCTACTTGGGAGCGGGGGTCTCTGAATCCGCAGGCTGCCAGAGTGAAGGACCTTGGCGAAGCAAAGAGAAAGAGCCTGGATTGGAGTGCGCTCAGTGATGGGCTCCGCACCCTACCAAGGATGGAAGAAGACCACAGAAGATGGTAGTAGAACTGGGAAGTCCAACTGGGGGTAAGTGTGTTGGGGGGCTCACAGGAGAAAAAGGGTCCTGGCTCCTGTGGTTCCCCTGTGCTCAGAGACCTAGGAACCCAGGATCCAGAAGCTCGTGTCACTTTCTCCAGATTTCCCCAGTCCTGGTCAGAGTTTCCAAGCCCCTATCCTTTGGGTCTGGAATAAGCTACCCAAGGCAGGTGGGTGTAGACGCGAGATGGGCTGGGACACATCGGACGACTCTAACTCCACTGGCAAGCCTCTTTACTGAATCTGTCGTGGAACCCTCCAGGCTGGGGGCGAGCACCGCTCCCTGCCTCGCCTCACTCAGGTGGTCTGAGGGTAGTCCGTGCAGCATAGCCGGGAGCTGGAATTGGATGGGTCAAGCTGCCTAGATCCGAGCTTGCCCCCTTTCGCCCCCTCCTGCTGCGACGAACCGGGCCCTACACTCAGGAACATGGCCTTGTGGCCACGCTGCCTCCCCGCGGCCGGCCTGACCCTGAACCCTTGCGGGAAATGGCACCTGGAAGGGAACAACGAATGGTGTCATGTTCAAGCGGGGCGAGGAAGGGGGAGAGGTGAGGACAGGCGGGCTCCGCGCCGGCCCCGCGCCGCGCGGGGGGCCACGCTTCTCGGAGCGGAGGGTGGGGCCTGACTCACGCGTGCCGTCGAAGCGCGTAGCGATGGTGTCCAGGAAGGTGTTCTGCGGCGCCAGGAGTCCCCGCATGGCCGGCATCTTAGGCGGCCGAGGCCGCCGGCTCCATCCCTCCGGGGCGCGGGGACTCAGCGCCGCAGGAGGGCGTCCGGCCCGGCCGCGCCCCGCCGGGGCCCGCGCTCCCTAGTGCAGCCGTCGCGGGCAGCGCCCCGCCAGGGCTCCCGGGCCCGGCCGGCGGCCAGCGCGCGAGCGGCCGTCCGCGCCGTCGGGGCCCGGAGCATGGCGCGCCCCGCGAGCCCCGCCGCCCGCGAGTCCCGGCCTGGCGGCTCCGGCTCCCCTCTCCGCGGCGGGGTGGCTCGCGCTCGCGCTCCGCTCCGGCCGGGGCCCCGCAGCTCCCTCCGTCTGTCGGGGAGAAGCCGCAGCCGCTCTCCCTACCTCCCGCGCCGCCGCCTGCACCGGGGTAACCATGGAGACCGGGCACACCCAGTCAGGGCCGCCTCCTTAAAGAGACAGGCCTCCTGCCGGGCTCCCCCGCCCCTTGGGACCCCCACGGGAGCAGGGGCGGCCTCCCCCCACGCCCGCCCGCCCCTCGGAGAGCGACGGCGGGTGGGCCGGGCTGACTCAGCCTCGCCGCGGGGCCCGGGCTTCTCCGGGAGCAGCCGGGCAGCCTCTCCTCCCCCGGAGGGGCCGGAGCAAGGCTCGGGGAGGAGGCGGGGAGCACGGGGGGCGTGCGAGGCAGGAGCCCGGCTTCTCGGGGAAAAATGTCACAGGAAAGGGGACTGGCGACCAGGCGGCAAAGGCCCGGGCGTCGTGGAGGTCGGAGACCAGAGGCGAGCTCCCGCTGCCCGAGACTCTCAGCGGGGACGGAAGCGTCGGAGCGCAGCCCCGAGGGGAGAGCGGACGCGGCGGCAGGCAGGGCGGGAGGGCGTGGGGCCCGACGCGCGCTCCGTGCGGCCGGAGTGAGGGGAGTGGCGGGGAAGGGGCCAGGCCCTCCTCGCAGAGCCCGCCGAGGTCACACGCCGCCCGCAACGTCCACCTGTTGCTCGCGGGTCGCGGAGCCGCGCGGGAAGGGCCCGCCCCGGAGGCGCCCGAGCCGAGCCGCCGCGGCGCGCGAGCTCCCGCCTCCGCCGGGGGAGGGCCGGGCGGCGGGCGGCGCGTCCTGTCTCCCGCGCGGTGGCGGAGCCCGCGGCCTCGCCTGCCAGCCCCGCTCCTCCTCCCTCCCACTGCTTGCCAGTGAGCCCGGCTGCCGCCCGCGCCCGAAGGAGCCGCCAGGGCCCAAACAGCAGTTCGCTCCCCAACGAGCGGAGCGGGAAGCTGAGCGCCCCCGCCCTTTTAGGAGACACACCCACAGCCACGGGCGTCGGAAATAAAGAGAGTGCCCCCAGCTCCACCCACCCCTCGACAGCGGAAGCGAAGCCCGGAGCACCTGTATGTAAATAAGCTGGTGCTTCGGGCAGGCGGGAGCGCTACCTTTCCCCAGTCCTCTGGATCTAGAATCCGGAAGAGGGATGAGCCTAAGGAGCCGGCTAATCACGTCCTCCACTCCTGGGTCTGTAAATGACCCCCTTCCCCCAGGCCTCTTCCCTACTTGTGTCCGGTACAGCCAAAACGTTCTGCTAGGCAGAGAGGCGTCTTCTGAGTCAGCTCACTTTGAGGCCTGGGCAGGTTGAAGGCATCCTAGTGGGGAACCAGACGAGCTCAGTTTGAATATTGCTCTGCCACTTGCTGTCTGGGCGATTATGTATTTATTTGGAGGGTCTTGCTCTGTAGCCCAGGCTCCTCTTGAACTCACTGTGTAGCCCAGAACTCAGGCAATCAATCCTACCTTATCCCGAGGGCTGAGAATACAGGCATGTGCCACCATGTCCAGCTATTATGTGGTGCTGGGGGGTCGCACCCAGGACATGGGGCTTCTGTTCTAGGCAAGGGCTCTAATCACTGAGCTACACCCTAGGTGATTTTTAAAGGCAAGATATTAACCTTTCTGTTCTCTGTCTGTAGAAGGGGAATAGTGGCAACTGTGTCAGGGGATTGTTATGAAGATGAAATGTATATAAAGAACCTAGGACAGTGTGACACTTGATTATGCAAATATTTATTATTATCTGAGTCTGAGTCTCACAAGAGCCATGTGAAATAGGCAAAGTGGTCAATTCACAGAAAAGAACACAGGTGGTGGTGTGGGGAAGGGAGGATGTTGAAGATGTAAAACTGACAAATGGCACAGCCAGGTTCCGTCTCTGACGGGCTCTAATCCCAAATCCTGCCTCCTTCCAGCACAGGCGCTCTCCCAGTACAAGAGCTCAGAAGCGACAGATGTAGTTCTGTGGCATTCAAAGCACTGGTCAGCTGGGATTGTGTATCAGGCCCACAGTCTCAGGCACCCCTTGTAGATGTCAAAAGGTGTTAATACTTTCAGGCTTTCGGCTCCCTTGCCTGGTTTTGAGTATTTAGTCAAGCCAGACACTGGGTTAAGGTGAACAGGGGGTAGACGGAATGGCTAATGTTCCTCACAATTATGGCAGCTTGCAATTTTGAACATTAACTTTGTGCCAGGCACTGCTGAGTGCTTTATTTGGATTACCCCATTAATCTTTAGAATAACTGTATAAGGTAGTTACTAATATAACCATCACTTTACTCTTAGCCCAGGGTGAAAGAGCACTTTTAGCCTTTAAGCTCCTCTCCCCCTCCACCACTGCCTCTAAAAAGAATTTGTGTGAGCATGTTTGTGGGGTGGGGTGCACCCGCCTGGCCCTTCCCTTCATCTTGCCTTCCCATTTAGATGATGGGGTCTTGAGTACCGTCTTCACCTTCACCAGCCCTTCATATCATCCTGCCCAAGTCTGGCGTTTATTCATACAGCTTTTGGCAACTAATTCCCTGCCTTCTTGCACCTACCCCTAATACACAAGTACCTATGAAGGGACAAGGACTTACCAGATAGTCAAATTAGGAGAGAGGTGTGTGTGGGGGCGGGGGGTGGGCTGAAATAGAACAGAATGCCGGGAGGGTGGGGACTGTAGTCATCCCTGCTGTGTTCTGTTCCTTTCCCCCAAACCTGGACTCATTCTGGGTCATGCCAGGGAGTCATGGGAGGGGGAGGCTGAAGAGAAGCCCTGCTCAGAGACAGCTCAAAGTCTCTGTCAACATGAAGAAACCCAGGAGCCTGCATTTTGGAGCTGCCGTAGGAGGCCTGTGGGAGTATTATCTACAAAAAGGAACAGGGAGAGAAAGCAGAGAAGAGCAAGAGCAAGGAAAAAATGCTGAAGACACAAAAGATGGAGAGAGCCCTCCTCCCAACCAGAGCGCAGGCGGCTCGCGGCACTGTGCACAGGGGTGGGGTGGGGGGGGGGTGGGAACAGGTGGCTGTCGAGGAACAGAGCCCAGGGGCTCCTCCCCTCTTCCTACTCTTTCCACTCTCCTTTCTTGAGGCCCCCAGCCTGTTCGCAGCCTGGTTTTGAGCCAACACGGCAAGACTTTGTTTCTGAGGTGGTAGTGTGTGGTGGAAAAATCTTTGGCCTTCGAGGGTGAGAGGAACAGCACGGTCTGAGAGCGCTTGCCTGGCAGGCAGAAGGCCCAGATTTCAATTCCCCAGCATCGCATAAGACAGGCGTGACGGCACACACCTGTAATACCAGCACTCAGGAGGCTATGGTATGACTGTCATAAGCTTGAGGTCAGCCTGGGATACATAGTGAGTTCAGGACCAGCCTGAAGTAGAGTGACACCTTCTCTCAAGAAAAAAAAATCACTGGTCAGACACTCCAGGCTCAAACTCAAGTTCTCTAAATGACTAGTGTGACTCTGTGTAGGGTAAGTATCTCACACACGGCATCAGTTCCTTCTTTTGTTAACATGAAATTTTACTGACTGTCATTCTAAGTCCCCTTACCCCTGGGTGCCGGGACCAGGGAAAGGAGCTCAGGATGAACCCTCATGGAAACTTTGTCCCCATCCAAACAAAATATTTGGGGAATTGTTGTGGCCTCAAGTCCTGGCTACTCCTTGGCTGTGTCATTCTCTAGCTAAAGTATGACCAAGCAGACCACAGTAAATTAGGGAATCCTGGGAGGTACACAGCTTTATTTACAAACGTCTTCCATAACTAGTAAGCAGAGGAACCAGGTCTGGACACAGAACTGACTAGTGTGACAGCAGTGTGCTCCTGTGCCATACTACGGGAGGACGCTATCCCACTATTCACTATTACTCAAGAGTCCACTAATAGGGAGGGGGTTCCCATTCAAACTGGTGATCAGATAGCGATGTAGTGAGCAACCACTGCAAACGACCTGATCTCCCACAGCAAGGCACTGCCCTTGACCTCAGTGCCCAGGAGAGCAGAAGTTGGCAAGGAAGCAAGTGCCTGCCTCCTAACAAATCTTCATCTCCCAACCGTGTGTTCTAGCAGCACTAGAAAACAGGTTTAAAATTACACAGAAGCCTAAGTGGGTTAAGCTGGAGACAAAAAAAAAAAAAAAAAAAAAAAAAAAAAAAAAAAAAAAAAAAAAAAAAAAAAAAAAAAAAAAGAGCCCTGCCTTTCCCTTGGGGAATCAGGAGTGGGTGGCTTTTGTTCCTGCTGTTTTGACTGCAACAAAGGGACAGGTGGGCAGAGCAGTTGTGCTGGTGATGTAGGTGGGGCTTCCTCACCCAGAAACATCTTCAGATAGGCTTCCCTCCTTGGTATGAAGTATCAAGGCAGGTACAATTCCCTCATCACCTGCGTGGAAATGATGTTCTCTGGCTTTCCCCTGGGGAGCCCTGGCTCCAGGATTACTCTGACAGGCTACCACAATGGTAACGATGCCGAGAGAGGTTGGCTCCATAGTCCCTGGCCTGCCCTACCCACACATCCCTGAAACTAGGAGAGTGTGTGCCTGAGAAGTAGGACTAGGAGAAGAGGGACCTGGTGCCCACTATGCTGGACAGATAGGCACTCTGGGAAAAGAGCTATAGACAGAATACAGTAACTACAATCCTAATTCCCTCTTTGACTCATAAGGTCTGGAGGGCAGGAGACAGGGAAAAGCCTTCTTTCACAGGCGTTTTACCAGGGCAGAAGAAACAGAGAAGCGTAGTGTATGCCAGTGAATACTCAGCTTGTCGCAGCGGCAGGTCCTGGTTAGATATTCCTGAAGTAGTTGCCTCTGTCTTCACTTTAGTATTCAGAAACAGGTTCAAAGGTGTTGTTACTTTCCCAAGGTCAGCTGGTCACACAGCTTCTGAGCTAGGGAGCAGAACTAAAACCCAAGTTCTGGGGTCTTTCTCCTCTACGACAAAGCCCTGGCCACCAGGCAAGGCTTCTGTGGTTGAGGAAAGAGTGGCAGTCGTTTGGCTCTGCCTCAGCTCAGTGGAGTTCAACCCCTAGGAATTTATCCTATAGATCCATTCTCTCAAGTGAGAAATGATGTATGTATTGTTCACTGCAGCACTATTTGTAATAGCAAGAACCCTGAAACCACCATTAGGGACTGAATAATTATGACAAATTCATACAGTAGAATACTATGCAGGCACAGACAGAACAAATTATGTTAAAAATACCAATGAGAGAAAGTCTAAATGACACGAATTCTGTTGAATGAGCACACATGTATGAGCACAAAAAGAAAATCTTCAGAGGGGTAAGAAACTTGACATTAGTCACCTCTGGAAAGGTGACAAACAGTGCAGAGTAGCAGAGTGGCTACTTCTTTTTTCTTTTTGTCATTCTGTTGTGGTCTGGATCTGCAATGTCCCCAAAGCCTCATGTTCCTACGGATATAGTGTAGTGTTGGGAGGTGAGGCAGGCTGGAAGGATGGATGCTTGGGGCTTGACCTGGAGGGGCAGGTGCTGTTTCTGCCCTTTCTCCTATGCTTCTTAGTTCTGCCATGCCGCTGTGAGAATCTCCATCTCTGGAGCACTAGCTCTGGCTCTGGCTGCCACCGCACAAGTGATTCCACCATTTTCCAGCTGCCCTCCTGTGAATGGACTGAGACCTCCTAAAACTGTAAGCTACAATAAACCTTTCCTCCCTAAAGTTGTAGATGTTGAGTATTGAGTCATAGTGATGAAAAAGTAACTAAGACATCCTCATTCTTTTCTTTTCCTTCCTTCCTTTTTCTTTTCTTGTACTGTTGAGGATCAAGCCCAGGGCCTTAACACTAAGCTATATTCCCTAGCCAATTTTTTTTCTGTAGTCTAGGCTGGTCCTGAATTCACTATGTAGTTATGTAGTCCAGGCTGGCTTCAACTCACAGCAATCCTCCTGCCTCAGCTTCCTGAATGCTGGGAGTATAGGTGTGCACCAGCATAGCCACCTTATGTGGTGCTGGGAAATCGACTCAGGGCCTTCAGCTTGCTAGGCAAGCACTCTAACCACTGTGCTATTCCTCCAGCCCCCCTCAGCCCATTTTTGGTTTTGATTTTGACACAGATCTCTCTAAGTTACCCAGACTGGACTCAAACTTGCAATCCTCTAGTCTGTCAGAGTGCTGAGACAACAGGCCTGTGCCACCACGTCCGGACTACTTTTCACCATATCCCTTTAAATACACTTTAGATCTTTTTTTCCCTCCTAATCATTTGCATTTAATGCCTTTTCTTAAAACAAGTTACAAAAACCACGAACAATTTAAAGAAACTATTATGTAAAGATAGAAAAACATATTCATGTTTGAGTATAAAAATGTGTTAGAACAGTTTGTAGGAAACTTGCCAGTGATTGCTTCTGGGTAGGGAGTGAGGCAAGCAGAGGAAGACTTTTGTTTCTTCTTTTTGATGCTAGGAACTGACCCTTGGGCTACACAGAGCTACACTGCTAGGCTCTATTTTAAAACAAAACAAAACAAACTAGTCTATACTACTCTTTTTTTTTGAGACAGGGTCTTGCTCTGTAGCCTAGGCTGTTCCTGAACTCATTATGTAGTTCAGGGTGGCCTTGGACTCACAGCAATCCTCCTGCCTCAGCCTCCTGAGTGCTGGGATTACAGATGAGCACCATCACGCCCAGCTTATGTGGTGCTGGGGAATCGAACTAGGATACTTTGAGCTTGCTAGGCAAGTGCTTTTAACCGCTGAGCCATTCCTCCAGCCCTGTATTACTCTTTTAAAAGGTGAATTTTAAAGGCTGGGGACATACTTCAGTTCTTAGAGTGCATGCCTAACAAGTATAAGGCCTTGGATTTGATTCTTCAGCACCACAAAAGCTGGATGTGGTGGCACACGTCAGTAATCACAGCACTTAGAAGGCTGAGGCAGGAGGATTGCTGACTCTTCAAGGCCAACCTGGGCTACATAGTGAGTTCAGGACTAGCCTGAACTACAAAGCAAGATCTTGCCTCAAAAATAAATAGTGGCTGATGGAATAGGCGAGCAGTTACAGTGCCTGCTTAGCAAGCTCAAGAACCTGGGTTTAATTTTCCAGCACCATTTAATAAAAGCCAGGGGGTATTGGTATATACCTATAAACTCAGAATTTGGGAGGCTGAGGCAGGAGGATTGCCATTAGTATGAGTATCAGCCTGGGCTCAATAGTGAGGTCAGGACCAGCCTGGACTATAGAGCAAGATACTGTCTCAAAACAAAACAACAAAATAAGTAGTGAATTTTAAAACTGGATACAAATCAAGAGTCTAGAAAATACATGTTCACAATAAAGGCATTTGTTATTTATCTATTTTATTTATTCATTTATTGAAACAGGGTCTTGCTCTACAGTCCAGGCTGGTCCTTAACTCACTGTTTATCCCAGGTGGACCTCTAACTCACAGGAACCCTCCTGCCTGCCTCAGCCTCCCCACTGCTGGAATTATAGGCATGCATCACAATACCTGGTTAATGTGGTGCTGGGGAGTCAAAAACTTGAGACCCTCTACTTGTTAGGCAAATGTTCTAACCACTGTGCTATTCTATTCCTCCAGCCCCCTCTTTATTTATGTTGAAACAAGGTCTCATTCTATAGTCCAAGGTGGTCCTGAACTCACAGCAATCTTGCCTCAGCTTTCCAAGTGCTGGGATTTATAGGAATGTGCCACATGCCCAGCTAACTTCTTTTTACGTGGTGCTGGAGTTAAACCCAGGGCCTTGCATATGCTATACAAACACTTAACCACTGAGCTATGACTCCAGCCCCATAAAGGTATTTCTTATTTCCTGGTGCAGGGAATCAAACTCAGGGTCATCTATAGGATGGGCAAGCACTCTACTACTGAATTACAATCCCAGTCTACCCATGTTAATCAATTGGCACATGAATGAAAGATCTCAACAAGTTAAAAGGCCCAATCTTATCTCTAGGCTCAGGAAGACAAGACATTTGTAAGAGGAAATGTAAAAGGCAAAGAATATGAGGGTCAGGCAGAGCTTTTTGAGAGCCAATGATGGCCGCTCAAGATACTATCTTGAGAACCCCAGAGTTATTATGGGCCTCATGTGTAAAACTTAAGATTAATCTAACTTCGTCTCACTGAGGAAAAGTCAAACTGGAAGCCAGGCATGTTAGTTAGTAGTATATACCTGAAACTCCAGCTACTTGGGAGGCTGAGGCAGGAGTATCACAAATTTGAACCCAGCCTAGGCAACTTACCCTGCCTCTGTCTTGAAAAAAAGAAAGGAGATAAGGTAGGCAGGCAGGAAGGCAAGAAGGTATGCTAGTTGCAGATGCAGCTCAGAGACAGAATGCTTGCCCAGCATGTATAAGATCATGAGTTCAATCCCCAGCACCACAAAAAAAAAAAAAAAAAAAAAAAAAAAAAAAAAAAAAAAAAAAAAAAAAAAAAAAAAAAAAAAAAAAGCAACTGGTACCAGATCCTAAATTTAGTTTGGACATACTATTTTTTAAAAAGCCCTGAGCCAGGTGTGGTGGTATATACCTGTAATCCCAGCACTTGGAAGGCTGAGGAAAGAAGATAGTGAGTTCTAGGTCAGCCTGGGTTACTGAGCAAATTCAAGACCAGGACAGACTACATCACAAGACCCTGTCTTACAAACAAAACAAAAACAAAAACCTGAGATTCAGTCCTCAGCACTATGAAGAAAAAAAATTTTAACCTATGTATTTGTTATAACATTTATGTTTTAAAAAAGACCTAATAGGACATATGCTAAATTATTACGATTACATTTGAGGACCAAACTAGGAAGATGACTACTTTTGTAATTCAAAATAAAAGAATGAAAAAGTCATAATTTTCAGTTTTTATGGTCATAAAAATATTCAAATAGTTTTATATAAAATTTTAATTCCAGCTACAAGGTAGTTCTGACAAATATGTGGCTCCCCATCTGTCTGGGTGGTAAAAAACAATCTTGCCTGGGTATCATAGAGGAATACATCTCTTAATCTTTCAAGGTCACTTGAGTCTCTGGATTTCCCATGAAGTATAGGTAAACAATTAGTCAGGAAAGCAGAGATTTTTCCTGACACCCAGGCAGGCTAGTGGTGGTGTTAGACAAACTAAAAAAAAAAAAAAAAAAAAAAAAAAAAAAAAAAAAAAAAAAAAAAAAAAAAAAAAAAAAAAAAAAAAGAGGTGATCGGCCCCTTGGGAAATGCCTTCCCCAGTACTCCCCAATCACTGTTTTATTCACCAAAAGACAGTTTCTGAAAATACATACACGCACACTCTCCCTCTCAATCTGCTCATCCAAGCTGAACCCTGGTAACTCAGCTTTAGCCAAGGAGCCAGGGGCAGCCCTGAGGCAGCTGAGTTCTGCACCACTGCCGCTCACAGTCTGGCTGGAGGTAGGGAAGCCCTGCTGTCATTAATTCACAGAAGCTGGGGTGGAGGGGTCTGCTGCATGCAGGAGCTCAATTACACTCTCATATCCACTACTTCTGTCAAGGAACAAGTGCGACCAGTGCCAATGTTTTAACAGTTTTTTTCTAAACTGGTAAGTTCTCTTTTCAAAAGTCACTATTCCCAGGTTTCCCTGGTGGTTTAGTGGCTAAGATTCAAACGTTACCATTCCCCATTCTTTCTACAAGGAACGCTGCATTTGCTCCTCTGGGCTTTCACATTTTAATTTGGTCCTGAAGCAGCAGTGGACAAATGACTTGGGAAGCAGACACCTTCATTTAAACACAGTACAAAACTATCCGAGGAAAAACAGGTAATCAAATAAAAAGTCACTTGCTGTTGTGAAAAAATGTGGCAACATTTACGCAGTTGTCTTTATTTATTCATCTATAAGGATTGACTGCAGCAATTTTTGATGGAAACAGATTAACATTATTTATATTGCTATAGATTTGATTTAGGATCAGAATAGGTTCAGAAAAGGGGAACAATGACAAAAATCTCCAACATTGAAACATACTATTTTTTTTTAACTTTTAAAGACTTTAAATGCTACTTTCCCACAGACTTCCTTAGACCTGTCTGCAGTCTAACATACTGCCTGAGGTTAACAGAACACAAGGCTTTGGGCACTGTGAAGAAACTGTATGTTAAGCTATAATGCCAAGCAGGGGAATGAAACCCCGATACAAGTGCCAAATCTCAGGCACATTCTAGGGCAGAGGCAGATTCTCAAATGTTTCCTAGTGTTCATTTTTTCTGGCTAATCCAGTGTAATATACAATCCTGCCACTGCTCCACTAATCCAACTTTTGTTTAGAGGGAACATGGCAGGTGTCCTTGGCTTCTGCTTATACTCACCCACTTCTGCCCAAGACAGCCTCAACAGTGGGGGGTTGATGAGTCAAGGCCTCTCTGGCAGGTGGAAGACCTAGTGCACTGGGAATAATGTTGTGTGCCCTTGGAAAACATGGCAGCGGTTGCCTCTGATCGCTGATTGGGCCAATCAGAATCAGTCCATGTCACTAGGAAAGATCAAGGGAAAAAACTTCTCAAAAAACGATAAAGAGAAAATTAGGAAAGAAGAAACCAAAAAACATTTAGAATGGCACAAAAAGTAATATGCATAAACTTCTTACTACATGTTTTCTTAAGTCCAGTTATCAGGTTGAATTGTGTGAAACAGAGATGACAAGCCAATTGAAATTTCTCTCAAGAGTTCACAGATTCGGGCTGAGAGGTCCTGGGCTTGCGCTGGGGGAGTCCCTTTCTGAATGAGGGTTTAGCTGCTGGTTCCATGCTGGTTCCAGTTCCACTGGTCTCTGTGGAGAAGGCCTGTCCCTGTTCACTAGTGTTTCCTGGTACCTGTGGTAGAGTATTCTGGTGCCTAGAACCCGATGAATACCATGAGCTATTTCTGTGACGACCCACACTGTCATGTTGTCCTTGGTTTGTAGAGTCAGTGGACTTTTGGCCTTGTGTCCTATAGCCTTGTCTTCCTTGTCGGTTCCCTGGCAAAACCTAAGGATGAGAGAACACAATATTCAAGGTACTTTGGCACTATGGTACTCCATTTGTTCCAGTTTATTTTATAAGAATACTCTGAAAGCATAATCAATGGTATGTCATATTTCAAATTCAAAATTCTGTCAGCCAATCTGACCTCGCCACTATTTGACAATATATCCTCCACCTTTCATTCCCTGCTTTCTACTCCTCCTACATTCCACTCCACTGAAGAAGAATTTACTCTCCACTGGTGCTGGAGATGGCACCTAGGGTCTTCTCACTAGGTTGTAACACCAGCACATTTTTTTTTGGTTTTGGATTTTGAGACAGAATCTTGTTAAGTCATAAGTTACCCAGGCTGGGCTTGAATTTGTGATCCTCCTACTTCTGCCTCCCAGAGTGCTGCGATGACAGACCTGTGCTACCAGACTTGGCTTACTTCTCTTCAAATGGGCACAGGAAGAATACTAACACAGATAAAATTCTCTGGGTTGTTATAAACTCTTAATTGGACAAGTATCTCATGTGTTTGAATTTTGTAGCTCATAGGCCATAAGATAAAGGAGCATTTGGAATAATAAAAATAAACATCGTATGGTACATCGTACTTTGCTATGCATCATGAAACAGGTTAAACTGTGACACACAGTACACTTTACACACACTGTAATTTCTTTTTAACACACATTACACATTGTAATTTCCCTTGTTTTCCAATTCCAATGCGATCTGAAAAATTGCTGACAGCACGAATTGGGATTTCTCTTACATTTTTCTTACAACCAGCAGGAAATAACACAAATTACTCTTCCATTACTACAGTTTGATTCCCACTGCCACCATATTCACTTTCCCTTCCCCTGAGGTATTCATGCTGAGCTTATAGGGAGTTATTGCTTTCAGACGCCTGCTGGCAAACATGTCACTCCTTGTGTTTGTCTACCTTGAGATAGGTGCACGACTCCCTGTGTGACTAATTATTATCAGGCAACAGATAACTGCCAACATAAGAAAGCCAGCAGTTCTTGGCAACAGGAAGTCTACACTGGCTGGTGGGCTGGAGTATCACATTAAATGCTTTCCCAGAAATTAACCAGGACTGGAAGGATGCAAAATAGGTGTGGGATGGCAATAAAGAGAGGACAGTAAGATATGGAGATATATATCAGCAGTTACACCCTGACAATCGGGCATTTTCTCCCTAATATACTCAGTATGAAACTAAATTACCTCGCGATGAGGCTGGTGTGCCCTGCTGCTGGAGTTTGCTGTGGCTATAGGAGTTCCTCCTGGTGCAGAATTTCTCTTGTTAGCACCTGTAAGGCTGGGAGCAGAGGCACAGGTGGAAGAGGAAGAAGCACAGGCATCACCTGGGCCGACCAAGGACACAGATAAAACTGAGCCACACCGGGATCTGGTTGAATAGCTGTTCTTTGGGTGGGATACTGAAACAGAAATGAAGAGTAGGCTGTCATACGACAGAAGTGTGCAGAAAGTAAGGTCTCCTGGCTTTTCCATTTCACAACTGAGAAATTTAAGAGCCATCTGAATACTTATAAAGAAAAACCTACAAACCTTCAACCCTCTTCCTCCACTCCCTTCAAATCCCCATTGCTTTATAAAACAATTCTTAAGAGACAGGAGAAAAGTTTAAAATGAAGTCCCCATCTTCCCACCAGCTAACAACTTATTGGCATTAGCTACAGGCTAAAATCTCGGCTATGACTCCAGCCGCTGACTCAACCAGGGAACAATAGTATGGGCCATATGTTCAGTTTCCTATGCAAGGAACATTCCAAAGTACAGACTTTGCAAAGAAAAAAAAAAAGTAAATAAATCAAATCTTTGCTAAATCTTTAATTTAAATGATACAAGGTAAAAATAATCAAAATCAGTTTAATGTGAATAGAAGTAGTCTTTACAACATGTATCTTGCCAAAGATCTTGCTACAAAAATAACTTCAAACTCAAAATGTCAATCTAACTCAAAAAGCATTAATTTTTCTATTCAAATGTTGTCAGGATTCCGTAGTTTAAAAGTTACTACTCCCCAGATCTTTTTTTTTTTTTTTTTTTTTTGAGATAGGGTCTTACTCTGTAATCCAGGCTGGTCCTGACTCACTATGTAGCCCAGGCCTCAAACTCAACAGAAATCTTCCTGCCTCGTTCTGCTGATTGGTGGGATTACAGGCATGCACCACTACTCCTGGCTTACCAGACTTTTTTCTTGGCTTCAAGCCTCAAAGAATGATGAGTTAATCACTGTCACAGGATGACATTTAACATTTTATTTTAATATTTTGGTGATGTGGACATCTAACTCAGGCCCTCACATATGTAGGTCTACATTCTACCAATGAGCTCCATTCCCAGCCTCAACATTTCATTTTTACATGAAGACAGGAGTGGAGCTGAGTGCAGGGTCTGACTAAAATGTGACTACGTACTCTCACTCTGAGGCACTACACCCAGTTCTCGTATCATCTAATAAGCCTGTATTCCCAGCACTCTGGGAGGATGGGGCAGGAAGACTGCCAAGTTCAAGCCCAGTGGCCCGGTAACTTAGCTAAGACTTTGTCTTAAGAAAACAAAAAAAAAAGGCGGAGGTGAGCTGAGGATATAGCTTAAGGCAAAGAGGCAAAGGCTCTGGGGGCTCAATCATCAATTCTGAAAACAGAACAATTCCCACTTATTTGAAGAAGAGAAAAATGAAGTTCTAAGAGATCAGTGCCTATGGAAGGATTCAAATTTGATCTCACTCGAGAGTTCTTTACACTATATATCATATACCTCTCAACTCAGAGGACAATAGTAGGGGTATTTTACAAAACAGGGAACTAATAAATACTCATCCTCAGAGTTCAAAGTACCTGCATACATGGACTTCATAAAAAACAAGCAGATAAGAAAAGACCAAGGGCCAGGCCCCCGGTGGCACAGGCCTGTAATCCCAGTACTCTGGGATGCTGAGGAAGGAGGATCGTAAGTGTGAGACTCGTCTGGGCAATTTAGCAACTTAGTAAGACCCTGTCTCAAAATAAAAACATAAACTAGGCTGGACTGGGGATGTATGTAGCTTAGTGTGAAGGCACTTATCCCTAAAACTCAGTGAAAAGGCCAGTCAGCATGTCAATCTCTGATTAACAGAAGACAGGTGCACCACCACCTCCAGCCCCTGGGGTCTCTCACCATCACCATCTCACCTTGTCCAAATGAATCGATACTCTTCTTTACAGTCTCTATATCACAGGTGAACCTGGCCACTCGTCCCAGATCCTCGTCATATTTACGTTCACTAACAAAGTGCTGGAGAAAGGGAAAAGAAAAGCCTGAAGTTAGACAAACACTATACCAGCATACTGTAACTTACTATACATAGGTTTAGCAGTATTGTTTTCATTTTTCTTCTACTACTCCAGAGTTTAACAGATGGCTATCACATTACTAATGCTGGGTGACCAACAAATTCACTCATTTCTCTCAAGGGCCAAATGATGTTGCTAAAGCCCAGTGGGTATAATCAGAAACTTTATACAGAAGCAAGAAGAGTAAAAACATGCAGAAGCTACAATAATGTAGACAGCTACTTTAGTTTCAATAGCAACTTCCTAGGAAATCCACCTTATCTCTTTATGAAATTTTTTTTTCAAGTTATAGAGAAAGTACTTTACTATGAAAAAGTAAGAAGGGGAGTAAAAGCTTCTGCGAGTCAGCAGGAGTATCAGCAAAGGCATGGCCTCAAAATAGGATTTCATAGTCCTTGATAATAGCACAGCAGTTAGTGTTCAGTTAGCAAGAGCACTGAGTCCAATTCCTCAGCACCACATAAGCCAGGTGTGGTGGTACATGCCTGTAATCCTGGCACATGAGGAGGCTGAAGCAGGAGGACTGCTGTGAGTTTGAGGCCAGCCAGCCTGAGCTATGCAGTCAGCTCATGACCAGAGCAGACTGAGAGCGAGACCCTGTCTCAAAAACAGATAAAACAATACCCCAACCACCACCAACAAAAACCACACAAAACAACAAGAGCAACCCCCCTCCCCCACCCCAATCTGTTCAATGTAGCCTGGAGATACAGGAGAGCTCCAGAACTGGAAAGAGGCCACTGGAAGGTTGGCAACCTTGAGAACTGATCAGAGGGTGAGGAACACACCAACCCAGGAAGCTGTCCCAGGCTGCCTGGGAAGGGCTTAAAAGCAGCAGCAGTCACATATGTGAGGTAGGCCCAGAGCTGGGAGCTGCGGAAATAAACAGTGGCCAGGCAATATTGGACTCCAGGAAAAGCAAAACTGTGGGTAGTGTAAACTGCAAATGCACTGTGAGCTTTCCCCTTGAAAATGTCTCCCTGAAGCCCATCAAACCAGCTCAGGAGAAGCAGTTCTCAGCAGTGCCATACTAGGAAGTGACAGAGGCAGGAGCCACTTTGAAAAGACCCCAAGTCTTACCTGTTTTAGGTAAAAGAGACTACAGATGAGGTACACACCAGAGACTCTGGAGATACTTATAACCAGAGCTTGGGAAGCAGTGGGTGCAACAGATAGTCACAGAGAAGGGAGACGGAACACCAACCTCCTGAAAACTGGAGGACAGAGAACCCCACCAGGAGGGGAGAGAAGCCAGGACAGATGAGGCTGGAGTGAATAAGACATCTTGGTGGCAACCAGGCTGTTAGGTCTCCCTCACTGCTTATTCCAGTGGGCTTTTGGCTCCCCACATGCACGCTCATAGTCCTTCATAGGAGTAACTCAGCTTGGCCACTGATGTGAACTCCCTCAGGCAAGATAAGTTTCTGTGGATTCAGGCACAGGAGGGGCCTGAAAGACCAAAGAAAGATGTAATGGGAACCACAGCTGGCCAGTCTATTGCTACTCTCCCCTCTACTATATGTGGTGTATAGTTGCCATTAATATTACAGGCTGGCCAGTCAATTGCTACTCTCCCCTCTACTATATGTGGTGTATAGTTGCCATTAATATTACAGGAAAAGGAAAGAGAGTACTTGTCCAAATAACTCAATACAGTAAAAATATTTGGACTCATTTTAATTGTTCTTTTAGAGAGTTTTTTAGATCCAAACTGACAGGCAATTCTTAGCAATAGTCATAAAAAGACAAGGCAATGCCTACAGAAATGCCTCACCTCTGAGAAGCTAATATCACGGGCCCTGGGAACAGTGTAACTTACAGCAAAGGAAGTCATAAAACAAGCAGACTAAGCAAAAAGTCAATTTGAACAAGAAATACTTTAACAAATGCAAGAAATAATCAAGTTCAAATAGGATATTACTAAACAAATAATGATGCTTTTTATTTATTTATGAGACAGGGTCTCACTCTGCAGCCCAGGCTGGTCCTAAACTTACCATGGAGCACAGGCTGGCCTTAGACTCCCAGCAATCCTCTTGCCTCAGCCTCCAAAGTGCTGGGATAAGGGTATGTGCCACCATGCCCGGCTTCTGTGGTGCTGAGGAATTGAACCTGGGTACTTAGCACTTGACTTAGCACTTGCTAGACAAGCTTTACTCACTGAGGCATTCCTCCAGCTCCACAAATAATGATCTTAATGGATAAAAAGTTCACTGAGCTTATAGAAGACACAAGGAAAGCAAAGTAATGCAGATATGAAGGAACATTTTGGTATACAAGTGGAACAAGTGGCATATACAACACCAAATAAACTTGAACACAATAGAAACACATCACATAACCAAAATGTCAGGAATGTACCACAAAAGAGGTATCAGAAGCACTAAGATGAAAAACAGACATTACTCTATCAAAGCAAGCTCGTCTTAGTAACTGCAAATTTCTCAATGTAAACCTGAAAAGCTAGGAATGAAATCTTCCAAGCTTTAAAAGAAAAAGTGTAAATTCAGGTTGCTGGATCTGGCAAAATTATTCCTGGAAACTGAAGAAGTGAACATTTTTCATTACAAACTCCAAAGAAATCTATGACCACTAAACCGGCATTGTAGAAAATACTTGAGAAGATCTTAGAAGGATATCATCAGAGAACTCAGAGGAAAGGAAATATTGAAAGGAAAAGTATAACAAAAAGAAAAGGCAAAGAACCAACATGGAAAACAGAATACAATGACAGAATTCAGCAACTATCTTACAACAGTAACTCTCAATGCTAATAGTCCTAAATCACTAATCAAAAGACAAAGACTGGCAGATTGGATCAAACCCCAAAATTCAATCATTTCTGATAGAGACACACTTCACCCAGCATGAAGCATACAAACTGAAAGCAAAAGATGGAAAATAATATTCCATGCTATCAAAGCCTGAAAACATGCAGGAGTAGCTATACTATTCTTAAGACACAGTAGATTTCAAACCAAAACAGATTAGAAGTGACAAAGATGGACACTATATACTGGCTAAAGAAACAATCCAACAAGAAGAGCTCACAATTATAAAAACAAAATGCTTTCAATGTTGGCACATCCAATTACATAAATCAGACTACTAGACATGAAAGGTCAAACAGGCCCCAGTACAATCATACTAGGGAATACCTCACTCACATAAATAGGTCAATCAGACAAAAACAAACAAACAAACAAAAAACAACAAATAACCAAAACAACAACAAAGAAACATTAGGGCTAAATTACATCAGGGAACAGAAGGATTTAACATAAACTTCAACAAAACACACTTTTTTTTTTTCAGCAGCACATGGGACTTTCCCCAAAACAGACCACATCCTTGGTCATTAGACATATTTAAATCCAATAATAAAAGCCCAGGAAATGAAGGTTCATGACAGAATGTTACCAACTTCAGGAGAGCTAGAACCAATGCTTCTCAAACTTTCCATGAAATTGAAAGAGAAGGACCACTGCCAAACTCCTTCCCGGAAGCTAGTATCACTTTGATCCCAAAGCCAGATAAAAGTCTAACTATAGGCCAATTTCTATGAATACAGATGCAAAAACAAACAGAATGCAACAAATTATTAAAAGGTAATTCACCACAACCAAGTTGGCTTCATCCCAGGGATACAAGGATGGTTCAATATATGTAAATCAAATAATGTAATATACCACATAAACAAAAGCAAGAACAAAAATCATATAATAAGTATCTCAATAGATGCATAAAAAGCCTTTGACAAAACTCAACATCCATTTATGATAGAAACCCTGATGAAGCTGGGCGTGGTGGTGTACACTTGTAATCCCAGCACTCAGAAGGCTAAAGCAGGAGGACTGCCATGTTGTTAGAGGCAAGCTGGGCTACAAAGTGAGGACCAATCTGGGCTACAGAGTGACACAACTGTCTTTAAAAAACAAACAAAACCACAAAACAAAACAAACCACGATTAAAATAGATATTTAAAGATCTTACCTCAAGCTAAGAAAAGCAATTTACAACAATCCTACTACCAACATCACCCCTAAATAGGGAAAAACTGAAAGCATTTCCTTTAAAATCAGGAACAAGAAGACAAGGGACTCCACTCTCATGATTTCTGTTCAACATAGTGCTCAAAATCTTATCCAGAACAATCAGGCGAGAGAATGGAACACAGGAAATACCCACCTGAAAAAAGGAAGTCAAACTATCCTTATTTGTAGATGATACAATCTGTTTACACAGAAAACCCCAAAACCCCCACTAGAAGATTCTTGGAACTAAAAAACAAATTCAGTCAAGTTGCAAGAATAAAATCAATGTAGAAAAGCTAATAGCATTCCTGTACAACAACAATGAAAACAAAGAGAAAGAGACTAGAAAAATAATCCTATTCACAGTAGCCTCCAAGAAAATTAATAGCTAGCAATCAACCTAAGAAGTGGAAGCGGAAGATTTCTATAATGAAAACTGTAATACTCTGAAACCATAAGCTAAAATAAATCTTTCCTCCCTGAAGTTGTGCACTGGGTACACAACTTCAATGTTGGGTATTGAGTCACAGTGACAAGAAAGTAACCAAGACAAACAAATTGAAGAGCCCATTAGGAAATAGAAAGACACTCCCTGTTCCTGAATGGGCAGCACAAATGTCAAATGGCCACAGTACCAAAAATAACTTTCATCCTCAGTGCTGGATACAATCCAATCAAAATATCAACAGCATTTTTCACAGCCCTAGAAAAACAATCTGAAAAATTATATGGAACCCAAAGAGACCCAGAACAGTCAAAACAGTCTTAAGCAACCAAACAAAAGCTAAAGGTATCACCATACTGGACATCAAGGTAAATTATGAAGTAACAATGAGACTGAAGGAATAACACAGAAATTAGAGTGCTTGCTTAGCAAGTGAAAGACCCTCAGTTTGATTCCCCAGCACCACATAAGCCAGGGAATTGAACTCAGGCCTGTAATCTCAGAACTCAGGAGGCTGAGGCAGGAGACTGCTGTGAGTTAAAGGCCAGCTTGGACTGCACAAATGACTTCAGGACTAGCCTTGACTGTAGAGTCAGACCCTGTCTCAAACAAACAACAACAACAAAAAAAAAAAAAACGGTAATAAAAAAGTATGATATTGGCACAAAAGCAGACAGGTGATTAAAGGAACAGAACTGAGGATGCAGAGAGACAATCCTGAGCACCCTCAGCCATCTGATTTTCAAGAAAGGGGCCCAAAACATAAAATATACTCTGGAGAAAAGATAGCCTCTTTAACAAATGGTGCTGGGATTATAGGCAAGTGCTACCACATCTTTATGAGGTGTTGGGGAACTGAACCCAGGGCCTTGTGCATGCTGGACTAACCAATGAGCTATACCCCCAGTTCCTGTATTTTAAATTAAAAAGGAAAGAGCATTTACAGTATATTCTGATCACTATAATTCTAACATTTCTGATCATGTGGTCATAAGATGTGGCATATAAACTGACATGAATGGACAGTTCTCAGAAGAAATACAAATAGCTTAATGAACATGAAAAATTTTCCAGCATTTTGAGCCATAAAAATCCAAATCAGGGGCTGGAGAAATGGCACAGTAGTTAAAGAGATTGCCTTGCAAGAACAAGGCCCTGAGTTCAATGCCCCAGCACCACATAAAGCTGTGTATGGTAGTGCATGCCTGTAATCCCAGAACTGAGGCAGGAAGCTTATTGTGAGCTCAAGGCCAGCCTGAGCTACATAATGAATTCAGGACCAGCCTGGCCTACAGAGCTAGACCCTGTCTCAAGAAACAAAAACAAAAAAAGAAAAATGCAAATAAAAACAAAACACTGACGTTTCACCTAATTATGAATGTTATCAAGAACTCAAAAAAAAAAAAAAAAAAAAAAAAAAAAAAAAAAAAAAAAAAAAAAAAAAAAAAAAACAAGCACTGGCAAGGTGGTGGAGAAAAAGAAAAATTTCTGTATTGTTCTTGGGGCTGTAAACTAGTACAACCATTATGGAAAGCAGTTTATAGAGATTCTTCAAAAATCTGAAAATAGATATCTCATTCTGCCCAGCTGTATCTCTTTTAGGTATCTCCCCTAAAGGACTAATGTCATCATACAAGAGTGACACATGCGTGCCCATGTTTACAGTAGCACAATTACGATAACAATTGTCGTTGTTTGGATCTGGAGGATCTCCCTGTGGTGGTTAGGAATGGTGTCTCCCCAAAGTCTCATGTTCCTATGGATACTGCACAGGGTTGAGAGATGTGGCTGGGCTGGAACAGGCGGGTGGTTGGGGCTTAACCTGGAGGGGCGTGTGCTGGTTCCACCTTTCCTCTCAGACTCTCTGTACCACCATGTAGTAAGGATCTCTGTCGCTGGAGCTTTGGCTCTGCCCCTGCCCCTGCCCCTGCTCCAGCCCTGTCATGTCCTTCCATCTTTTTCTAGCTGCCTACCTGTGAATGGACTATGACCTTCTGAAACTGTAAGCTACAATAAATCTTTCCTCTCTAAGTTGTGCATGTCAGATATTAAGTCACAGAAACGAGAAAGTAACTAACACAAAAGCTAAATCTTGGAAGCAGTCAATATGTCCATCAACAGATGAATTAATAAAGATGATGTGGTATATTTATATAATGATGTACTACTTTGCCATAAAGAAAGATAAATTGAGTCATTTGTGGAAAAATAGATGTACCTCAACACCATCATGGCTCAGTGAAATAAATCAGAAACAGAAGGTTAAATATTACATTGTTTCTTTAATATGAGAAAAGCAAAGTATAAAAAAGTAAAAGAGCAAAATAAAGAGATAAACTGGGCATGGCGGTGCACATCTGTAATGCTAGCACGCGGGAGGGAAGGCAGGTGGTCTGCCATGGGTTGGCGGCCACTGTGGTCTACATAATGAGTTCAGGACCAGCCTGGACTTCAGAGCGAGACTCTGTCTCAAAAATAAAATAAAGTTAAATTAAATTAAATAAAGAGAGAAGGAAGAAAATAGGAAGACAGACTGTGGTGAGGGAATGGGGGTGCGGAAAAGGGTTAAAGGATTAGGGATGGGGGAACAAGGGAAATAAAAATGATCAAGATCAACAGGCACATGCATCAATTCCTCAAGCTGATTTGTTATTCTTATGTATCACACACACTAATAAAAAGAATAACTATAAAAGCCCTTTATTTTTTTTAAAATTTTTTATTTATTAAGGCAGGGTCTTGCTCTCTAGTCCAGGCTGGTCCTGAATTCACTGTATAGCCCAGGCTGGCCTTGAACTCACAGCAATCCTGCTGCCTCAGCTTCCTTAGTGCTGGAATTACAGACATGTGCACCGTATCTGGCTTATAGAGTGGTATGGAATTGAACGCAGGGCTTGAGCTTGCTAGGTCAGCACTCTAACTGTTGAACTCTATGCCCCAGCACCAAGAAAGTCATTTGTGTGAAAAGTCAACTTTGTAATAGAGTTTATGTTGTAAGTGATTTAATCATTTTAAGCACACTGAGCTGAGAAGTAATCTATTCTGTGGGTTCAAAACTAAATTACAAAAATTCTGATACTAAAAACATGTAAAGTGCTTATGGAGCTCTATTAAATAAACAATGTGTAAAGTAGCCTGGTGTCACTTTTTTCCAGATGAAAATGCTAAGAGCTTATATGTAATCAAAAAGAACTGAACTATTCTGAGCAGCTCTCTTAACTGGAGGTGGTATACTCCCACATGGAATGCATCAGAATCCTTGCGATGTATCCAGAAGCGAGAAAGCTAAGCTTTAGGTCTTGAAGTTCTAAAGCTTTAAAGTACACTGTGGCTTAGGGAAGTACATGAACCTCTTACAATGGAGCCTTCAGACACGTAATATCTGCCCGAGATTAATTCTAAAACAAATTCTAGGGTTTACTAAGCCAAAGACATAGGAGAGACGGAAATAAAATGATCTGGAAATAAGATATTTAAGTTGCATAGCACCCACTTTGGAAAACAGATCCTTAGTCAGTCCGTAGAAATACTTTTAGCAACTTTTCATTCATGTGGGAAGAACAGATGAAGCCTATGACAGCCAGAATTTCATCTAATCCAAAGGGGTGTCCAGTTTCTCCTGGACAACTGAATGAGACTGACATTAATACGAGGAATGTAACAGAATTTTCATTAAACATGGTAATTTTAAGTTTGCAATACTTGACAACTGCACCCCAGTAAATTCTAAAGGAAAGGAGTGAGAGAATAGTAACACTCCACAGGTTTGTGTTGAACACAGGGTCAGAAGGATAAGAATCCCTGAAAGGTCCTAGATGATATTCCATATATGTTTTGTAATTCTACAAAGGCTCTTACAGCCTTTGCAGCATGTTCCTCTCAAATCTGATAACAAAGCTTACATACAGACAAAGTGGAGACTAAGGGCTCAGTGGAAAGTGAACACCCCATGTCCATATAGTTTAGTGTTTATATAAACAATCATTTACATCACCAGTGTCTACAAGAAAGTATGAACATGCCAACTTCTCTTAGGTTCACATAAATAATACCAGAAATACTGCTTGGTGGGGGGGGGGGCTGCTCTTGAACTCACTACATAGCCCAGGCTAGCCTTGGCCTCATGTCAATTCTTCAGCCTCAGCCTCTAGAGTGCTGGGATTACAGGTATGTGCCACCACGTCTGGCTTTACTTGGTGCTGGGGAGTCAAACTCACAGCCTTCTGCTTGCAAGGCAAGTGCTTTAACTATGGTGCCACTCCTCCAACCTAATACTGCTGTCGTGGTTTGGATCTGGAATGTCCCCCCAAAGACTCATGTTCCTATGGATATTGTATAGTGTTGGGAGGTGGGGCAGGCTGGAAGGGTGGATGCTTGGGGCTTGACCTGGAGGGGCGGGTGCTGTTTCTGCCCTTTCTCCTATGCTTCTTAGTTCTGCCATGCCGCTGTGAGAATCTCCATCTCCGGAGCACTAGCTGCCACCCCACAAGTGATTCCACCATTTTCCAGCCACTCATCTGTGAATGGACTGTGACCTCCTGAAATTGTAAACTACAATAAATCTTTCCACCCTAAGTTGTGGATGTTGAGTACTGAGTCACAGAGACAAAAAAGTAATTAAGACAACTGCTTTTTATATACAATAAAGATTTTAAAAGTATGAATATAAGCCAGGCATGATTATACACTTTTGTAATTCCATCCCTATGAGATGCTGAGACAGGGGGACTGCAAGTTTACAAGTTTGTGCCCAGCCTGGGCAACTTGATAAGACCTTCTCAAAAAATAAAGAAATAAATAAAAAGGGATGGGGATCAATGTCAATGTGAAGATGATGGGTTCAAGCCCTAGTACTGCAAATAAATAAATTAATAGCAGAAATGTTAAACTCTAGTACTCTTTATAAATAGATCACAAGAGTCAGACAGTGGACCAGCAGATGGAAGAGCCAGCCTCTGGGTATGGACTCTGAAGAGGTTGGAAGTCTGCCCCAGGGGGAAGGTGCCTGCGAGGTAGGCAGGGAGGATTGAGGACCACATATCCTTGCTGCTCAGGCTGAGAGCCAAGACAAAACAACTCCTACAGTATATGTCTATGGTTGATGCAAATGAAAAAAGTGAGAACAAATCATGCAAGAGAAAGAAATTAAAGCTAAAGCTGGAGACCTGGAAAATGAAATTGAAGAGGTAAAAATTGCTTTTGGAATGAAAAGTCTTGCATTAAACAGGATGCAGCTTTCCAATGCACTTAAAAACAACTTGGAAAATATTAACACCAAGAAGAGTGCGATTATGGATATCATGAAACAAGTGTTAAAGCTAAATAAATTAATTATAAGATTACAGCAAGAATCTTGGGAATTAGAGGAAAAAATACTTGATGTTAGAAAGAAGAGACTACAGTTAAAACAAGCCTCAGAAAGGAAGGTTTTAGAAATACAGACTGAAACGAAGAAATAGAGGATTTGAACAGAATGGAAAATTCAGACAAGACGAAGACCATGCAACAAAATCTGCAGTCAGAGATACGAATTACCAGTTATTCAACAGTGTTTCAGTTACACACTGGGTGTTGAGACTGGCATGGCTTGTGCAGCTCTGTGAGGACAACGCTGGACTCCAGAACCTCTTTTTGGGGAGCAAAGTGAAGTAGACAGAGAATCCTGCCCTCAAGGAAATGGTTCTGCAGCTGGGGAAAAATCTCACCACGATGTAGTAGGAACCTACCTGGACATTTTTGGCTTTGGTTTTGTCTTCAATATGTCACTTCAACAGCAAGTTTCAATTGATACAAATTTTAGGTGTTTTTGGAACTATTGTACTGCTATAAATTGTTTTAGCTTAAACTAACACTTTAGTGTGGAATCTATTGCTTTAAATCAGGGTTATTAAAACATCTGTCCTGCTATTAAAAAAAAATAGATCCCAACATAATCAACATCTAAAATTGCTAAATTTTCTGAAGGCTAGGGGTGCAGCTCATTGGTAGAAAGCCTGCCTAGCACCATGAGACCCTGGGTTGAATCCCCAATACCAAAAATCAAAACTGACCAAAAACTATCATTTACTGAAGATCTGACATGTGCCAAAGCACTAATGATACAGCAGTTGCTGCCATTGTGAAGTTCATGGTCTACGGAAGAAGACGGATCAATCAAATGGACATTACGTTGTAACAGTGTGTAATGTACAACAGAGCAAATTGAGAAGCAGGTCAAGAGTGACCTGTGTGCTGACAGTGAGCAGGAGTGTCTGAACAGATGGAAAGCAGGTGAAGTGGCTCTCTAGAAAGAAGGAGCACAAAGTGTCTGTGGAAAGGCCCAGCTGGTACAGCTAGAGCACAGGGGATAAAAGAGGCAAGACCGGTGGTGTGGTCAGCCCATGCAAAGCCCCCCAGACTGTAAGTACAGTATTTATTCTAAAAATGCTGAGTTAGAGGTAGGTTACTGTAGTGCGAGGAACAGACAGGGGTATGGAGGGCAGAGCAGTGGCAAAGTGGGCAGAGAATCAGGCCAGAGGCAAAAGGTTGGTATAGAAGCAACAGATGGTGGTAGCTTGATCACAATGATGGTGATAGAGATGAAGAGAAAAGGGAAAAGGTCAGACCTGAGATGTAGTACATCACTTTAAAGGGTCTGCTAATAGATTTAACGTGGGAAATGCAGAAATTTCCTTAGGTTTCCAACTTGTATGAGTGAATAGATGACAGTACCTCTTACAGAGAAAGGGAAACTGAAAGACAGCCACATGTGGAAAGGAAAGATCATGAGTTCAATATATTACGTATGGCCATGAATTATGAAGATCTGCAATTTTACCCCTTGAGGGTAAGAAGAAAAGCAGAGAAGAAAAGGAAGTTTTACCTTGATATCAGCTCTGAGCTCAACCAGCTGCTCCTCTGACATTCGCACAGCCACATCAGTCATCTTCTTTAGCAGCTCGGCTTTCTTCTGCCGGCTGAGCAAAATTTCCACTGTAAAGAAAAAGGGAGTATGAATCTTAAGTTGCTGCTAGAAAGGATAAAGAACTAGACATACAAGACTTACAATTCTTACAGTTTGTAAAAGCCAAGGGCTTTCTGCCCACTCAGAAAATGAAAACGCCAAAGCCCAGTTTCATTCTCTGGAGTCTCTGAAGGCAGTTTGAAGGTAGACATTTTTTATATCACAAAGACTCATAAATCATGTCATTTGTCTTTCTCTTCAAATTTTATTTATGAAGAAATTTCAACAGAAAGGAAGTGCTTGGGAAGTTGGGGCCAGGGACAGAGCAGCTTCTAAAAAGATTAGCATTTAAAAGGGGCTAAAAGCTGAGCATCAGAACATAGAAAAAAGATGGCTCTGAAGGCATCTCAGAAATCAAGACTCCAGCCTTCAGAGACTCAAGAATGCAAAGGTGAGCACAGCTCAGTAATTACAGCTGGTAAGAGTGCTTCCTAAGAGAAGATCCAGGTTGGATGCTCCAGCACTACATAACAGCCAGGCAAGGTGGCACAGGCTGATAATCCCGGCACTCAGGAGACTGAGGCAGGAGGACTGATGTGAGTATGAGGCCAGTCTGTGCTACACAGAGTTCAGGACCAGCCTGTACTACAGAGTGAGACTACGTCTTAAAACAAAACAAAGCAACAATGTAAAAGTATAAACCTTTCGCTTGTGAGGAAAGCCCTTGTGTCCACTGCTCAGGAAAGGCCAACTAAGGAAATGATTCCTTGGATTTATTTCACAATGCTAAGCCATTCAGCCAGTCAGGGGGTCAAGCTACCACTAAAGTTGGCACCAACCTTTCCACCATCTGTGTGGTGTGGTTTCACAGGCATGCATAAGGCAAGAGTTAAGGGATCATGGAAGCTTCCACTCAGACTTCAGAAGAAGTTATGGGAGTCCAGGCATTGTGTCCCCAACACCACAGTGTTTAAAGCTGTGAAAATCAAGCTGGAAGTAAAGTGGCGATTCCCAGAAGCTGGAGATACTAGGACTTTGGAATGGTTACTAAAGGAAAGCCACAGGCAGTAAGTAGAGGATGTAAAAAGCCATGGGAGTTGCTACCAGCAAGAAAACACAGACAAGGC
This sequence comes from Ctenodactylus gundi, assembly GCA_004027205.1. NCBI lineage: Eukaryota > Metazoa > Chordata > Mammalia > Rodentia > Ctenodactylidae > Ctenodactylus > Ctenodactylus gundi. The sequence continues at coordinate 14,989 of PVKB01004826.1, read as the reverse complement.
TGCCTAAGCCCTTTGGAGTTGACATCTCACTATAACGTCCCTTGGGTAATGGACATGGAGCTACAAGATTTTATATTTGCCCTGCAGGGTTTAGGCCTTATTTTGGTCCATTTACTTTCTATGCTCCTACTTTTCCCCTTTAGAATGGAAATGTTTACCTTGTACCTTTTTATGTTGATAGAATTTATTTATTTATTTATTTAATTTATTTATTTACAGAGGCTCAGAGTTAAGAATGTGCCTTAAGTCTCAGAGGAGACTGAACTCGGACTTTTCAGCAAAGCTGGAACTGTTATAATTTTGGAGGGCTGGAGGAATAGCACAGTAGTTAGAGCACTTGCCTAACAAGTACAAGGCCCTGAATTCGGTTCCCCAGCACTACATAAACTGAATGTGGAAGTGCAAATCTGTAATCCTAGCACTCAGGAGGCTGAGGCAAGAGGACTGCCGTTGAGTTTGAGGCCAACGTAGGCTACACTGGGAGTTCAGGACCAGCTTGGAATACAGAGTGAGACCCTATCTCAAAAAAAGACTTTGGACACTCTTAAAGATGTAAATAAATCCATTTTGCAAGAGATGAATACTGTGGTTTGGATTTGTAATGTTCCCCAAAAGCCTTGTCTCAGTTACTTTATTGTTGCTGTGACAAAATACCCAACATTCACAATTTAAGACAGAAAAGATTTATTGAGCTCACAGTTTCAGAAGGCCTCACACACACACAGTCCATTCATGGGCAGCCAGCAACAATGAGGGTACACGGCAGAGACAGAGGCTGGACAGCTTCATAGCCCACTGCAGACAAAAGCAGAGGAGTCTGAAGACTCAGGCAAAAGCTAGGGCTTTCCCTGGAAGAAGTTGCAATAATGTTTCTTCTTTGTTCCAACAACTCACAGTTCCAAATACGAGACTTTTGGGGGACACTCAAGATCCAAACCATAACATTCCGTATTTAGATATTGTGAAATAACAATGAAACCATGTGCTATTAAAAGGAGGCCTAGTCAGTTAAGGGGGTGAACACTAGGACTTGACATAGAAGGGGCAGATTACTGGGCCAGGACCTGGAAGGGTAGCTCTGCCCTTCCTCACTCAAGCAGCTTTCTGCCCATCACGCCGGGAAGAGTCTGCATCCAGCTACGGCTCTGTCACATGCTTCGACCATTGCCAGCCACCCATGAATGGACTATGTGAAACCCCCTGAAACTGTGGGCTAAAATAAACCTTTCTTCCCTTAAATTGTGGATATCAGGTATTGTGTCCCAGAAATGAGAAAGTAATTAAGACCACAGAGAAAAGCCTTTTGGGGGAATGTTAAGGTTTAGACCTATAATGTCCCCAAAAGTCCTGTGTGTTTGAAAAATGACCTGGATACTATACTCATCAGTGGATTCATCAACTGATGAATTCAATAGCTGAGTGTGCTGCGAGGAGGTGGGGCCTAGCTGGAGGTGGGTATTACAGGTAGGAAGTGGAAGGATATATTCTTGTTTCCAGCACTCCCTTCCTCTTTGCTTCCTAGCTGCTACAGAATGAATAGCTGTTCTCTGCTGGTCATTCCACCCTATCTTTCTGACTTGAAGCTAGAAGAAAAATGGACTGAATCTCTTAAAAACTGTGAGCCCATGGGGATGGAGTAATAGGTCAGCAGTTAAAGCCCTTGCCTAGCAAGCTCATGACCTTGGGTTCAATTCCCCAGCACGGCATAAGCCCAGCACGGTGGCACACGCCTGGTAATCCTAGCACTCAGGAGGCTGAGGCAGGAGGGACTGCCATGAATTTGAGGCCAGCTGGGCCACATAATGAGTTCAGGACCAGCCTGGACTGCAGAGTTGAGACTCTATCTCAAAAAAAACTGTGAGCCCTAATAACCCCCTGCTCTTCAAGCTGCGGGTATTTTGTCCCAGTAATAGGAAAGTGACTGACATAACTTGTCCCAGTAATAGGAAAGTGACTGACATAACATTAATTTTTCACTCAGGTACCTGGAGCTCTTCAGTAACCTAAGGTGTGGATATTACCATAATTATTTACCACACTCTCTAACGATGAATATTTAGATTGTTACACATCCCAGCATTCTGAATGAATGGCCTTCACAAATCTGAGCTTAGCCTGAGCAACTTATAAACTTGAGACCAGCTCAAAATCAAAAATGATAAAACAGGCTGGGGATATAGCTTAGTGTGAAGGTTCTGGGCTCAATTCCCCGTACTACAAATAAATAAGTTAAGAAGACTTCTTTTGGATGTTCCCTGATATAGAAGTCAGATACAGGCATGGCAGATAACAGACAACAAAGAAATCTCATGTGGACAGTGGGCAAAAGAATCCTCACAGGGAGCAGAACTGAAGGCTGGCAGATGAATCACTCAATGAACTTTAGACCAGGACAGAAATTCTGCTATTCCCGACTAGTAAAATTTGATTGTTTTCCTTTCAACTGAGAATTTTAATATAATTATTTCTCTCTCTCTCAATCCATGTAATTCTTGAGGGGGCACTTAACTTTTTAGTTTATGGGACCCCATGCCACAACAAGCCATATCCAGACTGAGGGAAGACCTGACATAACTGAATGAGACTCTTGGAGGTGCTGCTACTGAGAAGAGCATTTTAGGAAACAGGAGTACTGAGTAGCTAAAGGTGCCATGAGTGGAGGGAAAGACAGCAGCAAGGGCTATTAGCTGAATGTTCATTTTCCTTTTCCTACTGTAAGAAGTCAAACGTTGTGGAAAAGTTTTTGTCACCTTGACAAGATACACAGGTGCACAAAATGCTAAACTTCATTGTAAACCTTAAATTTTGCACTTATATATATCAATAAAATGGGGAAAAAGAAGTCAAATGTTGAGTACCATTGTGCTTAGTAAAAGTCCCCATCTTCCAGCTTTTGTATAGATAAGATGATCATGTGCTAGAGTTCAGATACTGAGATGTTAAGAATTCACAGGACAGGGTTTCAGCACTTTCACTGCTTTAAATTAACTTCAAGTTTTTAAAAATATGTCAAAAATCCACAAAAAATTAGTAGTTGGTATTTTGACTTTTATGCATAACATTTTCAGCTGTTTTGCTGAAAGTGACATTATTACTGAAGTGACTTTATGTTAAATCTGTGCTATGTGGTAATAAATTTACCATTATATTGAATTTTAGCAGTAAAAGAAAAAGTATTCTTTTAAGTTTCTGGGGCAAATTCAAAGGGAAATATTCAAATATTGATATAGTTGATATACTTGTGGATATATCCAAATGTTGCAGCAAAATGGTTAAAGGTATCTATCTTACTTATTAGTCAGTGTAACATTTTGCTCTTTCCAACTAAAGCCTTAGGAGTTTTCACTAGAAGCATACTCTAAGGACAGCTGAGTACAAGCCCAAGTACAAATTCCTTCTTGATAAAGAAGCCTAGGTGCCTAGTGTCATTTTGGAGAGATATTGCCTGTCAAGGATTGCTTACTTCTGGACTTTTTACTTTAAGAGGCAAAAGTAAACTCATGTTTATCTAGGGCACACCATTCAAGTAGTCAAAGTCAATGCCCTAACCATACAATCAAACACTGTACATTAAATGGGGTGTGGTGGTGTACACATGTAGTCCCAGCACTCAGGAAGTAAGGGAAGAGGACTGCCTTGAGTTCGAGGCCATTCTGGGCTACCTAGTGAGCTCAGGATCAGCCTTGACCACAAAGACCCTGTTTCAAGAACAACCACCACCACTACCCACAACCACCAATCCTGTATACAAGGAGTCCTCAACCTCCAGACCTCCAGGCCACAGGGACACAGAGGAGGAAAGCAAGAGGTGAGTAGCAGTAGGTACTAATGAGCTGCTGATCTGATAGGATGCAAAGCCTTGCTGTCCTGCTGCTGCTTACCGTTTCAAAGCTATCCTCCAAAAATCCACTGCACAAGTACCTGCCCCTGCCACTCATGTCCTTGGGAGAATGGTCTTTACTCAAACCAGTCCCTGATTCAAAAAGGTTGAGGATAACTGCTGTACGGTACTGAGAATGATACAAATTTACACTGGAAAAAAATTTTTTTTGAGATAGAGTTTCACTCTGTAGTTCAGGTGGGTCCTGAACTCACTGTATAGCGCAAGTTGGCTTCAAACTCACGACGATCCTACTGCCTCAGCCTCTCAAGTGCTGGGATTATAAGTATGTACCACCATCACTTCTGGCGTAGGTGGTGCTGGGAACTGAACTCAGGGCTTTCAGCTTGCTAGGAAAGCATTCTAACCATTGCGCTACTGCTATCGTCCCCAAAATGGCATTTTCAAAGAGCTCCATCAAGTATAAGAAAAGCTGGTATCTTTATTTAGCAAGTTTACTTAGCCCAAGTACCACACACCTGCCACCTATGGGCTACCCATATTAATGTCAAGTTAATCAATCAGAGTGTACTTACCTGACAAGTTAGGGACATGGCTACCAAGGCCCAACAGGTAATGTATTAATCTAACTCCCAAGATAAAAATTTTTTGCCATTTGGGTCAACTTTGGTTTCTCCAGGATTTTATGACAAAATTAAGATCTCAAGATGGAGAAAATGTGTTGAGTAAAGATTTTCACACATTATCAGATAACTCTGAGACTAATAAGATATTGGACAAGACACATTTTTGTAATGAACAAGTGTTTATTATTTATGAAATGAAAAAAATAAAAGAGGAAAACCTATCTACTTCAAAGAATTGAAAGGAAAATAACATTTATGTGTACAAAGAATCTGAATTGTGAAGTACTATGAACATCAGTACTAGTTAATAAAAATTTTAATGTGTAAAGAAGAAGCACATTCTGTATACGAAAAGGGGTTATTATACTGTCATTAAAGACCAAAATTTTCAGAAAGGGAGATAAAGACAGAAACTGATAAATTTAGGTAAAACTCTGTAGCCCTGAATTTGGTAAATTAAGACTGACCATGAGTTGACTAATGGTTAAAATTGAGTAATGACAAGTTAGGGCAGTAGCTCGGCAGTTAAAAGTGCTCACCTTGCAAATACAAGGCCCTGGGTTCAATTCCCTAGCATACCATATAAACTGGTCAGGTCAGGGTGGTGCACACTTGTAATCTCAGCAGTCAGGAGGCTGAGACAAGATTGCCCTGAGTTCAAGGTCAGCATGGGCTCCATAGTGAGTTTGGGACCAGCCTGGACTACACAGAGAACCTGTCTCAGAAAAGAACAACCTCCCCACCTCAGTAATAAAAATAACAACAAAATCTGAGTGATAAGAGCTCATTATATCAGCACCTATATTTGAAGTATGTATGGAATTGTCCATAAAAGATGTCCTAAAAAAAAAAAAAACCTCTCAAAAATAAGGACTACGCCTTCTTCTAGTTTTAGGTTTTTGAATCTTCACTTTCAAATAGGATGAAACTGTCAAGTTCAGAAACCTCAAGATTTAGAGCTCAATGTAAACACAATCTCACCTCTGATAAGCATTCAGCTTAAAATGGGCCAAAATGTACTTAGCTTAGTGTTTCCTTCCAATCTGCCTTCTCTGGCTGTGACCACAGACACAAATGAATTAATTGTAAGGCAGTATTTCAACACAGCCAAGTACTTCTAGTCTCACCAGTTTAGGAACAGGTTAAAAGAAACAACTTTCTTACTTCTATTTTTTTTCAACCTTCCTAATTCTAAACCAAATATTCAATAATGCATGAAAGTAAGATCGGACACTAAAATACCCCAAGCTAATGTCATTATGTAAGCTGCATTGGCAGTTCTTCTTTTCACATAGCTGTAAACCTGAACACTTCACTGAAATGATCCAAAACTAGGTATCTGGTTCTGTCATCAAAAATTCCACAAATTACCCAAGTTAGATTCTATTCCTCCAGACTCTAACTTAGCAATCTCTCAAGGTTCCTTAGTCATAATATCCTGAACTCTCAAATGTGTCTTGTCTGTGTTTTCCCTTATTCACTGGTTACAGATCCAATAAATACAGACAGTGAAGACTGTTCCACAAACAGAGAAAACAAGAAAAGTTCTGATTAGGTAATGACAGTAATGCACACAACCAATTATAGGCAACCTAGTCAAGTGTTCTGATTATTCTAAATTTTTTCTTCCCCCAAACGGGACAAACAAAACAAAACAAACACCAGCAGAACTGTATAATCAATAGAGGGAAAACCAAAATAAAACAAGAGGCAGCTTATCTTGATGGTACATGCCTATAATCATAGCTACTCAGGACAATGAAGCAGGAAGACTAAATTTTAGGCCAGCATGAATAACTTGGAGAGATCCTGTCTCAAAACAAAATCAAAAGGGTCGAGATATAAAAGCCTTTCACTAGAAACACTCAGAGGCAGAATGCTTGCCTAGAATGTGTGAGGGCCTGGATTCAATCCTTGGAAATGCAAAAACAAACAAAAAATAGAACAATACAAAAATAAAAATACTCAGGCACTGGCGGGATACTTTCTTTTCCTAAGGTTGACGGTGGGAGATACCATGATGCGATCTCTCTACACTGAACTCTACATTCAAAACACATCTGAAATATTCAAATCTGGGAATATTTTAAAAGCAGACTTTTATACAGTTATTTCCCTGGAAGGATTCATATGCATGTCAACACAGTACTGCATCTTAATACTGAATACCAAGGGGCTGGAGAAACAGCACAGAGGTTAGAGCATCTGCCTAGCAAGTGCAAGGCCCTGAGTCCAATTTCTTAGCACCACAGAAGCCAGGTATGGTAGTACACACCTGTAACCCCAGCACTTGGGAAGCTGGGACAGGAGGACTGACTTGAGTTCAAGGCCAGCCTGGACTACAAAGTGAGACCATGCCTCATGAATAAACAAACAAATAAAATAAAATAAAATAAAATAAAATAAAGGACTAGTAAAATACATAAACTCTTACTGTGGCATTTGTACTAAACTTCAGTTATAAGGGCTAGGAGGCAGGAACTTTTTGCTCAAGTAGGGTAATAGATTTAACCAAATATCACTCATCTTACTTGCTTCAGCTTTCACTTTGTCCATTTCAGCAAGTAATGCCACTTCTCGATCCATTAAACTAGGACAAAGATGAAAAAGGAAAAAAGTTTAATCAGAAACTCAAACACAAAAATTTTTAGCACATTATTAATAATGAAGAAAGACTGGTGAGTTTGTTCACTAAAAGCATATTGCAAAGTAACACTGTTGATTTGAGATCACATGACAATTCATATTTTCAACATAGAATACTTTAAGGATTTCCAATAAAAATATTTAATTCCCCTTTATTTCTATTGATTACCAGCAGACAGCTGCTAGAAGTCCAAGAGTTGAAAACCAGTAGATGGCAGTAATAAGCTACAAAATGTACTGCCATGTATTAGGTTCTAAAGTAATTTCTTCTGCAAATTACTTCTACATTATGTACTTATATACTTTTTAACATGATTTATAAAATTTGACATTTTTTCTTCTAGTAAGTTTTTATTAAGCACTTCCCTGTTAGGGCACGAGAAATCTACCCATGATTAGAATCTGTGTATCTTCAATAGCTGATCACAGCTATACCAGGTTTCCTGGTCTTCAGAATGCACAACAGTCAAAGCTGATTTCTGATAAAATTTAATAGTAATCCAAAAAGAAATAGAAGTCTCTGGTAAGTTTTTGTTGTTAATTTTTTAAAAGACAGTGTCTTGCTGTGTATTCTGGGCCAGTCCTGAACTCTATATGAAGCCCAGATTTGCCTAGAAATCATGGCAATCCTCCTGCCTCAGCCTCTTGAGGCCTGTATTAAGGTGTGCATGACCATGCCCAGCTATTAGGTGGTGCTGGGGAAATGAACCTGGGACCTTAAACTTCCTCAGTAAGAGCTCTAATCACTAAATGGGAAATCAGAACTTTTCCCTGATGCAAATGTAAATAGTTTATAGGTACATAAAGCCTTTTCTATGTTTTTCTCAAAGAACCTATATAGCCTCCCACATACAAGCAGACAAAAGGTAATCACAGTATGCAATTCCAGGTGAAAATAATTTTCCTTCAGTGAAAGGAGAAAGAAAAATCTAAAACTCTGATACCTATACAAACATTAAATACTTCTAATTTAATTAAATTGGGAATTCACTCTTATTTCTCCTTTTAAAAATGACTTTAGGGGCTGGAGGAATAGCACAGAGGTTATAGCACTTGCCTACAAAGTGCAAATCCCACATAAGCCAGCTGTAGTGTCACATACTTGTAATCCTAGCTACTGGGAGGCTGAGGCAGGAGACTGCTGTGAGTTCAGAGCAATACCTTGTCTCAAAAAAAAAAAACAAAAAAAAAAACAGAACAAAACAAAACAAAGCAGGACTACAACCATAATACTAAATATCCCACTGTTCCTGATTGTACATGCAATCATAAACACACATATATGCACCAGTTCAATTTAGCTCAGTAAGTAGTTACGTTAGCAAAACACAGTTAATACAGAGGCTACAGTGTGAGACATACAAAAATGTATACCACAGCGTCATCTCCTCACAAAGCAAAATCTTTTACAGAGAAGCGCCAGAAAACACCGGATTGATAAATATTATGTATGATGTTAATAAACAGATTTGGAACTAAATAAATTTCATTGGCATATTAATCCAAAAACACCAGACTGAAGAGAAGACACACCTATTGTGGGGCAGCTATTACTGTGGTTGGGATATGAATGTCCCCCAAGAATCACACATATTTGGATGTTATGGATTATCTAAGAAACCATGTGCCTGGTCTGGAAGGGCGGATTATGGGTGTGGTGGACTACAGGAGAAGCTGTCTCTATCTTCACCTCTGCCATGTGCTTCCACCATTGCTAGCTGTCCATGAACAGACTTAGACCTCCTGAAACTGTGAGCTCAAATAAATCTCTTCTCTCTCTTGTGGATGACGGGTATTTAGTCACAGTGATGAAAAAATATTTCCCTAAGAAAGCATTTCTCAAACCTTGGCAATATTTTGCTCCAAGAACTCTAGCACCATTTGAAGTATGTAAAAAGGAAAACCAAAGCACAACCAAGACAGGAGCTGCCGAGGCCTCCAAGTCTGTGTCACTTCTCTTTCATTGGCAAGTCACCTTAAGATGCAGACACTGGGTCCACATATGACAAACAGTCTCTGACACAACTTGTAAAATATTCATTAAGAGATTTCAGCAAACAGGTAAGCTTTTTGCAGTTTACAGTCTTTATTATGAAATGTGGCATACTACAAGTCATTGTTAACAAGGAAATGAAGTTCTTCGCTGACACAACACACATTTTTGGGGGGCTATGAACTAGTACAATATGGCAGCATTTTTTTTTCCTGTGATAATAAATGACTAGCATCTATTAAAAAATTTTATTTCTTGACTGGTTCCTTGATGATCACAAGAAATTCCTAGGGCAATGAATGGGTAACATACGAACCTTTCATTAAAGAACAGTTTACATTTCCATCCTGAAGACCAGTAAAAAGAGGTAACCAGTTCTATTTTTGTTACTCAGGTTATTATCTATTGATAACTATTGTGGTTTGGCTCTGCAATGTCCCTCAACAGTCTCATGTATTTTAATGTTATGGACTGTCTATGAAACCATGTGCTGTGGGTGGATTGGGGTCTAGTCTGGAGGGGTGGATTACTGTTAAGTTACGATTAAAGGTGTGTCAGTTAGGATTAAAGGCATGTAAGTTAGGATTAACGGTGTGTAGTGGCCACACCTTCCACACATGGATGCAGGAGGGGCTGATCACTGGGAGGAGACCTGGAAGGATATATAAGCTGCATCCTACCTTCCTTGAGGACCAGGACTGGGACCTGGACCAGTCTCATGTTACTTTCCTGCCTGTGATGTCGTGAGAAGCTGCCTCCACCTCTGTCTCTGCCATGTACTTCGATTGCTGCCAGACACCCCTGAATGGACTGTGACCTTTTGAAACTGTGAGCTAAAATAAACCTTTCTTTTCCGAAATTTGTGGGTGTCAGGTATTGAGTCACAGCAACAAAAAAGTAACTAAGACAATAACATCTATTGAAATACTCTGTGATAATGGCTCAGCATTTCAAGAGAATCTCCTTGCTAAGGCAGTTGGGATATTAAGTGTGATAAAAACTTGGTTACCATTTGTAATTTTCTATTAACAATTTCACAAATCTTTAAAATACAAAAATGGATATACATTAAAACACAGTAGTGTTTTTTTCCTCCTGTGGTACTAGGGATACTGGGGATTAAACTCAAGGCCTTCACACTGAGCTACATCCGTGCCCTTTTTACTACTTTTATTTGGAGATAGCAACTATCTAGGTCACTAAGTGGCCAGGTTGGATTCAAACTTGTGATCCTTCTGGCTCAGCCTCTGACCTAAGTGGCCAGGTTGGATTCAAACTTGTGATCCTTCTGGCTCAGCCTCCCAGATACTGAAATGTACACATGTGCGCTACCAAACCCAGATAAAATGTTAACTTAATAACTCTTACTATAAGTATAATATACAGGGCATAGCTACCTGAGAGGTTGAGGAAGGAGGATCACAAGTTTGACTCCAGCCTGGCCAGCTTGACAAGGCCTTGTTTCAAAAACTAAGAAAAATAAAAAGGGCAGGAGCTATAGCTCAGCACTCCCTGGGTTCAATCCTCAGTACTACAAGAAGGAGAAGGGAAGTATATCCTATAAAGCTGGGTGTGATGGTGCACGCCTGTAATCCACCACTCAGAAGGCTGAGGCAGGAAGACTGCTGTGTGTCCAAGACCAGCCTGGGCAGTATACTGAGTTCAGCATCAGGCTAGACTACAGAGAAAGACCCTGTCTCAAAAAAAGGAAGTGTATCATATATCATATAATGGATTTACAGATATATATGAGTGACTTATTCTTACATCATTTGTGATAAAGCAAAGCATAGAGGGGTAATAGTTTATCATGATAAATTTCTGTGCCAAAATACACACAAATCAAATCACTAATCGTTTTATCATTTCAACTTTTCTCTATTTTTAAATTTTTCACAATAAAAAGTGGGAAAATGTCTGCATCACAAAATAAAGAAGATGAAGAGTTCAAAATTGTAGAGATGATATGGTGGTATAAGTGTAAGAGCAGAGGTGTTTTTTACAATTAAAAATAATAATTTACTATACATAAAATTTTTCATAAAAAATTTAGCAAAGGTTTTCCAGGTGTCTCTAAGTTAAACACTAGTCCCAGTGTAATAGTGGCCAAGAGATTTAAAGTACCTGTGGCCTGAGTACTAGTTTTTAAATGTCATAAATGGAAGAAATGAGCCCTCTCAAAAAGTAATGAAAGATTCAGACTGTCGGGCTTTCTATGATTCTGCTCACTCAAATTTCTGAGCTATTTCTAAGCTTCTCTGAGGAGTTCCCTGAATGGGAATAAGCCACAGTTAAGTGTCTGACAGACTGGGTTGTAAGAAATTCACTGGGATCCTGTTTGGCAAGATACTAGGTCTTATGAAGCCAGTACTTCACCTATTGTAGAGAATTTTTATATAATTTCTTCAATCATAGAAGAAGGTTTGGGATAACTGGTCAATGTTACTATGGAGAAACAAGCTTTTATTTCCTTCCTTCCTTACATGGACTTCTTCTCATCCTTATATTTGTCCAACTTTTCCTAAAGTGTTTGCATAGTTTAATTGCTCAAATAGCTGTGACTGTTACATTATTTGTATCTCAAAGACATACTGTGTGCCTATCACTTAAAGCAAGACATTTAATTAATATATTTAACATGTAGCTTTTGATTTTGATTCTTAGTTCTTGCCTTCAATTATTTCCTTGGTACAAGAACAGGTGTTAATTACTACCTGTGTATAGTCATTGCATTAGAAAAACAATGAATTCCAGTGGAAATACAACGATGGTAACTTGGCAATAAATTATTTCAAGGGGATAATACTCTAAAATACTTAGCTACCCTGGATCTGCAAACATAGCCTGGGTGCACAAGGCTGTCAGTGGCAAGTACATAGAAGGTTTGCAGGGGCACTGACGACCTGAAAGACACTGAGCAGTTTCATGGCTCTTTGTCCCAAGATTGCCACTGGGCCTGTGGCATAGTGGAACACTGAGTCATTCTGCCTGTGGTGTGGGGGGCAAGAAGAGGCCTGTCTGCCGGATCAGCAGTGCTGAGTTCCCTGTCAACTGCAGGACCTCCTACTCTGGGTCACTGGAAGAGAAGGGAGAGCTTTCTTCCCCCTCAGAAAAGAGGACCCAAGGTCTTGGATGTGGAGCCTTCCTACGTAAATAACATGGGGGTAATTTTTTATTTTGATTTTTTTCCTCTTTTTTGGACTTTTACCTCCTACTTTAAAGGTTTTCTGTGGATATAATGAACTGGTATTTTTTCTGCAATTAATTGGTTATTTTCTTTTAGTTTTTCTTTTCACTCATTATTATTCCTGAGTCTCCGGTCTCTGTTGTTTCTGCATTCCTCTTTTTTCAAAGGTTCCTTGGACCGAGGTTGTAGCTCAGTGGTAGAGTGCTTGCCGGGCATGCTCAAGGACGTGGGTTGAATCCCCAGTACCAAAACAGGAAAAAAAGAAAAAAAAGATGAAAGCTCTCAAAGGTTCCTTATGCCCTTTTCTACAGGTGTGTGCCACCACTCCCAGTTCATGTGGTGCTGGGGAATCGAACTCAGGTACTTAGTGCTTGCTAGGCAGTGCTTTAACCACTGAGCCATTCCTCCAGCCCTACTTCTAGTTTCTGAAGACATGCTCTGATTCATATCTCTGTTTCTTCTCACTTACATAAGTTTATCTGCCATACTCTGACCTGTTTTTGGAGCTCTGATATGCTTTTCTTTACCCTATAAATATTCTTGTTTTCTATTACACTCCCAAAGCTAAGTCTCAGTTTGTTTTCTCCCTACTTCAATTACCTTTATTATACATACAGTATTGTTAAGTACTAATAACACACAGCCATATGGCGAGACAAGCAGGGAAGCAATAATACATACTACACTCTAAATGGATAGTATATTATATGTATACTATTTAGCTAGGTTTATATCAGCAAGATTTTTTTTCATTTTATCACCAATAACATGTCACCTTGAACAAGCTCTTCTAATACGTAACTAAACAATCTGTATAGAAACCTCCATTACTAGCATAGATATAATGTTAAGAGGGGAATATTTTATGAATCAATATCTTGTCATTAAGTATATAGCTGTTCAAACACAGATATTCGTATCTATCACACTGTTAAAGAGAGTGAAGCCTAATAGGAGTGGATAATTTCTGGAGGCTTGGTTTAGCCCAAGCAAGCAATATAGAAGTCTATTATATTAGTGAAGGTGACATAATACTGATATTAGTGGAACATTTTCGTAAGTCAAAATTAGGTTTACTTAGATAACTACACTTAGACTGCACCTATTAATGTTAAGGGTGGAGCAGCTGTATTAAGCTAGTTATTGAGTTTTGTCAATCATTTGTTAATTTTAGATTGTAATATAACTGTAAATCTTTATTCAAATTATGGATAACAACACAGACACTGATCTTCATTTCCAATACAGGCCAACAAATATTTTGTCTATATACCATATACACTTCTGTAATCTGTTCCATGCCAAGTACAGGAATTTAGGTGCCCAGCATTAGACTGGTCATTGAGAAGACTGCCCCAAAATTAATAGTTGAATAAGCTAAAAATAGACATAAATTCTAAAATCTGAATGAACTCAAGAAAACTCCCAGAGAATAAATAGTTTAACAGAAGAATTTGCATAAGAGAGACAAATTTCATTCACACTACCTCAGCTACAACCCACATCAACTGAGTCATGGGAACATGCAATAAATCACCTGCAAAAAAAAGGCATGATGCTCCAAAAGCTGAAGAGTCTTAAAGTAGAAGAACCTACAGGAAGTTAAAAAAAAAAAAAACCAAACAAGTAGACCTAACAGCCAAAAAGTTCATACAAAATATACAAGAGATAAACAGGTAGCTCAAAGGGCATATAGTAATAATAATAATAGTAACCCAACAACCTTAATAAAAAACAAAATTTAAGGATTTTTAAAGAAGACACAAAGAGATAAAGGTAAAGCAAGAAATGAAGGAACATTTCAGTTGAGAAATAGACTGCAAGCTGAACTCTAGAATATGAAAAACTCACATGAAAAAATGGGAAACCAGCTTGAGTACTTTAAAGATAGATTATTGAATCTTGAACATAAAGTTGATAAACTGGACTACAGGTTGAGCAAGGACCAAAAACCAAGGCAAGAGACTGGTTGCAATAGCTGACTTAAAAAAAAATTATGGGAATAGTGGAGAAAATAGAGGACACAGCAAAAGGTTTAAAGAACATGTTAAATTATAGAAGAAAACTTCCCAAATCTAGGAAAAGAAATGAACACTGAGCTACTGCAAAACACCAAATATAGAACACCAAATAACTCTGACCAAAAAAGAACCTTCCCACAGCACACAATTAAAATCCTAAAGATTTAACACAAAGGGAGCATATTAAAAGCTGTTAGAGAAAAACAGAAAGTAACTTACAACGACAAACCAATCAGGATAACTGTAGATGTCCTAATACAAGCACTAAAGGTCAGGAGATCATGGAGTGACATCATCCAAGTGTAAAGAGAACACAAATGCCAACCCAGACTTATATTCAGCAAAACTTTCCTTCAAAATAGTCAAAAATTAAATTTTTTCATAATAAAGAAAACCTAGGGCTTGAGGAATGGCATAGCAATTAAAATGTTTGCATAGCAAGCACAAGGCCCTGAGTACAATGTAAGCCAGGAGTATGTATGTATTACAGGCATATACCTGTAATCTTAGCACTCAGGAAGCTAAGGCAGGAGAGCATTAGTCCCAGGCCAGTCTGGATACACGGTGAGTTCAGGAGCAGCCTGGACTACAGAGATCCTGTCTCAAAAAAAAAAAAAAAAAAAAAAAAAAAAAAAAAAAAAAAAAAAAAAAAAAAAAAAAAAAAAAAAAAAAAAA